>JAHBCN010001642.1:0-111133 GCA_019359885.1 Listronotus oregonensis | reverse complement strand
CCGGAAAATTTTTTTTTCGATGTGTACACGTAAAAATCTCTTTCATTTTGGGCAGATTGCCAAAATGTTCTCTTAAGTGTTTGATAGAAAAACAGTAATTTTTCTATGGTAATATATGTATGACTTTCTTTGTGTTTTAGACCAAAAAATTTGGCTAGCACATATCTTTCTTCAAACAGTTCATATAAAAAAGTTTTTTTTTTACAAAAGTGTACATTTTCTAAGCTAGTAAGGCTATTTTAAAAAATTTCTCTGTGTCAATTGTAACGTTACATGTTCTAAGTAAAGTACAGAGGTAACCAGAAAGAAAGTGTGTGAGGAAAGTGACTTAAAAAACTTTAGAAGTAAAAGCTGCAGTCTAGAGTGGTGATTACAAAAGTGATTGGTGAATGGTATATTAGTAATATAGATAAGCAGTCAAGCTAACATTTAAACTTTTTGATAATATAATTTGTCAATAAACCATACAAAGTGTCACAGGAGTGACAAGTGATGAGAGGTGTCCCAAAAATAAAATACTTTTAAATTTTGACTTAAAAAATTGATTTCTCTTGTATTAAAAAACAATTTCTATTTGTGCGGTAACGTCGTCGTATCTTTACGCCTTATGGACTTCGCAGTCGGGAAGGCAATTCGGGTTTTTAAGTGAAATAGAAATAATTTCTTTTACTAAATTTAAGTGAATTTTTGCGCCAAAATCAAGGGCAAATTTTGTAACTTTTCCTCCACATAATTTGTAAATTTGAGCCCTATTGATAAGAACGTAACCATCTAAAATTGTCAGTAGTTTGTAGGTTTATGTTTCTAAGAACTTGACAAATTGATTCTAAGGCTATCAATGCCTATTTAAAGGTAATTTTGATCTTTCACATATCTTTTGATTTTATTAAAGCTAACTTAAATTACATAAAATTTGTCAAGATCAAAATATTCTTTTACTTAAGATTTTTTTAAACCAGCGACGTCGAACGACTTACAAGGAGTCGGCACGGCCTTGGGTCGGCGATTTGGCTCAATTTTTTTTGTGGTGCCAGAGTACACTTGGTTTATCACAATATTAAAATACTAATGTGTAGCATACATACTTAAAATGTAACACCATTGTCAAACAGCTATGTGGCTCAGGCGGTAGCGTTCCAGACTTCTAACCCGAAGGTTCTGGGTTCGATTCTGCTCCATGCTTGACTTTTTTTACATAATTAATTATTTTTATATTATTATTCTTTAAAATACTTCTGTAATTTCTTTTAGTTTGGTAGTGTTTTTTTTTATTCACTATTAGAGAAAAGAAAATAAAATAGTCTGAAGCCAATTTGCATTACATATTTATTTACATTATAATTATTTGCAAAAACCAGAGTGATAGTTATTATGAAACATTTAAAACAATAATTATTACAACACACGGGGTTTGTAAGGTAATCATTGAAAAACATAGGTACATCATTTACATTCATAAAAACGATTTTGTCAGTACATAGTATTATATATAATTCCGCCGGGCTTCTTACTTTTTGTATACAAATTGCGCATTGTTTGAAACAATTTTTTTTGACGTAGTCAATAGCCTATGGGATGCTTTGTACTTTCAAATCACAACTTTCACAACTCATTTTTGTAATATTCTTTCCAACCGTTATTTTTGTTTTCAGGCATAATAAAAAGGAACTTGAGGGTCCCCCATATTGTCTCGAATTGCCGCCAGTACCAGCGCAATTCGACCCGTCAATTCCACCTCCGGGTTTCGGACAAGTCGGAATGTACAACGTTTCTTCTCAGCGTTCAGATAATAGCACTCCACCGAGTTTTGGACAGTACCCCAACTTTATTAATTCATCCTCGTCCTTCAACAACCGAGGCGATGTAATGGGTACTCATTCTTCTTTCAGTAGCCCGCCGGTACTGTTTGGACATCATTATGCTAATGAACCTCCGTCACCTCAAAGTTTGTGTCCTCCACCCGCCGTTGGAATTGGCAGCCCCAACATGAGTCTTTCAGGTAAGCTTTTAATAATATTTTAAATAAAGGCAATTAAATGGCCCTATTTTGACTGTTCCAGGAGGTAGTGATAAAAAATAAATTCACTTAAAAATGTAATAACAATAATACTAAAATCTTGAAACATCATCCAAGATTTTAGTGTTATTGAAACAATAACATTGTGTAACAATTAAAAAAAAGTGGCTTACTTATTGAAAGATGAACTTTAAAACTTGTTTCCAACGACAGTTTATTCATTCAAGTGTATAGAATACGCCATAATTTCTTTAAATTTTTTGTTAATAAATATTTAATACTCTAAATAAAAATATTTTCTGTGGTTTACTAGCTTTAACAATGGCCCTTCTTGTAAAAACATGAACTTTAAAACTTGTTTTCAACAGGAATTTATTCATTCTAGTGTATAAAATACGCCATAATTTTTTAAAAGTATTTAATTATTATTTAATACTCTAAACAAAAATATTTGCTGTGGCGTAATCGCTTTAACACTGGCCCTACTTGTTAAAAAATTAACTTTAAAACTTGTTTTTAACGGGAATTTATTCATTTAAGTGTACAAATACGTCAAATTTTTAAATTAATATTTAATACTCTAAATAAAAGTATTTTTTGTGGCATACTAGCTTTAACAATATCCCTACTTGTTAAAAAATAAACTTTAAAACTTGTTTCCAACGGAAATTTATTTATTCAAGTGTATTGAATACGCCATAATTTTTTAAAATTTAAAAGAAATATATTTACTACTCCAAATAAAAAAAATCTATGGTTTACTATTACAATGGCCCTACTTGTTGAAAAATAAACTTTAAAATTTGTTTCCAACGGGAATTGATTCATTTGGGTGTATAATATACGCCATAATTTTTTCAAATTTTTTAATTAATGTTTAATACTCTAAACAAAATATTTTCTGTGGCGTACTCGCTTTAACACTGGCCCTACTTGCTAAAAAATGAAATTTTAAACTTATTTCCAACGGGAATTTATTCATTTAAGTGTATAGAATATATCATTTTTTTCAATTTTTTAAATTAATATTTAATACTCGAAATAAAAATAATTTTTGTGGCATACTAGCTTTAACAATTGCCCTACTTGTTGAAAAATGAACTTTAAAACTTGTTTCCAAAGGAAATTTATTCATTCGAGTGTATAAAATCCGCCTTATTTTTTTCAATTTTTTTAATTAATATTCATTACTCAAAATGAAAATATTTTCTGTGGCATACTAGCTTTAACAATGGCCCTACTTGTTAAAAAATGGACTTTAAAACTTGTTTTCATCGGGAGTTTGTTTGTTTGAGTGTACAGAATATGCCATAATTATTTCAAATTTTTCAATTAGTATAGAATACTTTAAATAAAGGTATTTTCTGTGGCGTACTCGCGTTAACAATGGCCCTTTTTCAACAGGAATTTATTTATTTGAGTGTATATAATACACCATAATTTTTTAAAATTTTTCATTGGTATTTAATACGCAAACAAAATATATTTTTTTGTGGCGTACTTGTTTAAACAATAGCCCTACTTGTTGAAAAATAAACTTTAAACCTTGTTTCAAACGGTAATTTATTCCTTCGAGTGTATAGATTACCCCAAAATTTTTTGAAATTTTTTAATTAATATTTAATACTCAAAAAAATATATTTTTTGTGGCGTATTCGCTTTCACAATAGCTCTACTTGTTAAAAAATGAAGTTTAAAACTTTTTTTTAACCGAACATTATTTACTCGAGTGTATATTATACACCATGTTTTCAAAAGTTTTAAATAATATTTAATACTCAAAAAAAATGTGGCGTACTGGTTTCAACAATTGCCCTACTTGTTAAAAAATGAACTTTAAAACTTGTTTTTAAAGGGAATTAATTTATTCAAGTGTATAAATATACCATAATTCTTTCTATTTTTTTAAATTTAATATTTATTATTCAAAAAATATGTTTTCGTACTCACTTTAACAATATCCCACGTGTCAAAAAGTAATTTTAAAACCTTGTTTCCAACGGGAATTTATTACTTTGAGTGTATAGAATACACCGTAATTAATTCAATTTTTTTAATTAATATTTATTACTCAAAAGAATATATTTTCTGTGGCGTACTCGCTTTAACAATAGCCCTACTTGCTAAAAAAACTTATTTTCCACGGTAATTTATTCATTCGAGTGTATAGAAAACACCATAATTTTTTAAATTAATGTTTAATACTCGAAAAAAAAGACAATTTCGGTGACGTACTCGTTTTAGAGGCGGCGCGGCGCGCGCATGTCATAGACGTCGCGCGGAGCCCTATTTTCACTATTTAATTAAAATTATAAATAATGAAGATGGAACTCCGGTAGTTAAAACTTTTCTATTGGAAATAATCTTTTCTTTAAGGAGCGTTTTTTACATTTCTTTTTTATTAATAGTTGAGAAGTTATTAACAGGAAATGAAAAGGCTTTTTTAACTTAATTTGTCATAAGATTAACAATTTTTTTAGACATTATTCCGAATCCAATGAGCTCATATTTTTAAGAGCTTTACTTTGACTTAACACATTTTTGAACTTGTATACCTAACTATTATCCCAAAAATGGGCTTTTACTTTTCATATAGTAGTATTGACATTTTATTTGGATTTATTTTAGTCTTGAAAGAAGCCTATTTTGTTATGAAGAGATCCAACAAACTTAAAATAAATAAACATTATGTTGCAGATCACTTCACAGGAGCACAAGATCTTGGCCGCAGAATTCGAACAATTATTTCACGAATAACAGCAGGAATTCTCGGGGCGCCGGTCCTTCTTCTCAACCCTTTTAATTAGTTTTTAATTTATTTTTAGTTCTATTGTTGTTCCGTTTTCGTTTTCCCTTTGCTAAAACCTGTTAAAAGTAACGTGAACCTTCTTAGAATTGTTAGTTTCGAAGGTAAACATGTCGCCTTATAGTTTTTATAAGCCTCCGGTTATGTTTTATATGAATCTAGATTGCTTTGGATAGAAATTTTACATTTTTCAAAATAAAAATAAAAGATGTCGTATTGGTGTGTAATTACGTAATAGTAGGAGAGCCGGTGAACAAACCACGTGACTCACAGCGCCCATGCGTTTTTTTTTTAAATAATTTTGAAGTGAATTATTAATTTTTTCTTATCATGTAATTTTTTTATATTTTTACCTGTACATTAAAAAGCCCGTAGTACACTGTATATACTGTTAAAAATTAAGAACTTTGTAAGCAAATAATTCCATCCCTAAAATAATAGTCATTTTTGGTTTCTTTTAAAAAATAAATTAATTTTTCATAATTTCTTGTAAATAATAAACAATAAAAAAGAAGCAAACGATAACACATGGTTTACAAAAACGTTATGTTATACGACTGAGATTTTCATGTCCACCAGGGTTAGCAACCCTGGAGAGTGGGATTATGGTACCTGGGCCGCAAAATTATAGTTCATTTGAAAAAATTATAGTAGATTAGAAAAAATAATCGTTAAATTCAATATAATCACACTAAATAATGGTGAAATTTTTATATTTTTTTTGAATGAAACTGTTTAATTGAAAGTTCAATTTAAAATCAACCGATTTATTAAAAATATAATTACTAACTCGTGATATTTTCCTACTTCCCTGAGCAAACTTCACATTAAATATTATGGTCAAGTTCGCACTGTACCCTCCGCTACACCAGCGCATCTTTATTGAATGCTATTCAGAACTGGGATTCTGTAAAAATATAAGGAAAGTCAAAATAAGGATCAAATCTCCTTGTTGCCCTTAAAGGTAACTCATAAGCCTGTCACTGTTTCGAAAGAGAAAAAGAAAAGGAATGTCAAAAAATTTGCTTACAGAATCGGGCCCCTGGGCAACTTTTTGGGCCAAACAGCCATAAAAGATGGTGCTCCTCACCTCTACCTTCCATATTTTATTGGGAGTGTTCTGTAGTTTGCAGATGTTTAGACGCATCAATTAAAGTAATTGATGTGTTGTATGCTAGGAGCGCTGTATTGAAATGTACAGTCATTTCAGCGCCAATTGACAAACATTTTGAAAAAAATTTTTCGTCTAAAAATATGGAAAAAACTATTAGTAGATTTAAGAGTTATGGTACAGGCATGACAGTACATAATTCAAAGAAGTATAATTATAGTATGCATAGTGCTGTTTACTCGCACTTATATGATTTTGAGATTATTTGTTTTTAAATTCCTATATTACTGTCTCATTATCTCAAAGGCCTCAAAAATACTTTTTGGATTTGTTTAAACACCATTTAGCAAGAGTCTGGTTAACATTTAGACCAGACTAATTGATCCGGCTATTTATTTTTCAATTTCTTAAATATCTAACTTAAAAGTATAAAAATTTCAACATGTCTCAAAAACATTTTTTAATGAAAAAAAATCTTAAAAAAAAACATCAAGGGCAATTAAAAATTTTTCATAGTGCCTCAAGAACCTACTCAAAATTGTTCAACGGCTCTCGGACTAACAGATAAACGTACTTACACTAAAAATACGCCTTTAAAAAATCACACGTGATATTAGGGGGAGGGGAGGGAGACCAGCCAAATCTCATGACATTTCACCATTGGAGGATTTTAAAGAAATTTTTACCTATTAGATAACACGAAAAATTTTAAATAAACCTTTTAATTAATAAAGTTGGTTGATGTACAGAGTTCTTTTTATAATTTGGCATGCTTTTAAAGGTTTTATTTAAAGGAATTCAAAAAAGGGGTTTGTATAAGAGTTAGGGATTTTTTATGAAAATTTTAGATATGATATTAGAAAAACAATTGACGATCGGAAAATAGAAAAATCCGGAATATTTTATTAAAAATATGAAATTTTCGCGTTTTCCCTTTTCAAATGAAAACAGATAAGAAAACAAATGGATTGATATACACGTAATCTAAACAACACAAATGTATAAAATTTATTATTATTATGCTCCATTGCATATAGAATGAAAATTTAAAGCCAAATTGTTACCAAACTGCTTTGACTATGTCAATCATTCATATTTATTGAAGAAGCTTGAGTTTTACGGGATAAGGGGATCGGCTTTGGATTTGTTTAGATCCTATTTAACGAACAGGTTTCAGGCGGTTAGTTTACCCGATAGGAAATCCTCACAGCAGCTGCCGATAAATATAGGAGTTCCTCAAGGATCAATTTTGGGGCCTATTTTTTTTCTTGTATTTATTAATGACTTGCCCGGAAATATTCCTGCAGACATAGTTTCTCTATATGCAGACGATACATCTTTTGTTAATTTTGATTCAAATACTGAGGCAGTTTTAGCACTTAGGGAAAGTGCCATAAAAAGTGCCGACGATTGGTTAAGAGCAAATGGTTTAAAGCTTAACGTTTCTAAAACACAAAATCTTATTTTTAACGGAAATAACAATAACTCAAGTGTAAAGCTATTGGGAGTATTTTTGGATAGTAGGTTGAATTGGTCTCACCATACAGAATATCTGGCTAAAAGGCTCAATACCGTGGTTTTTATGATCAGAAAACTTGTTGCTTTGACAACTCTTGAGACTGCATTAACTTTTTACTATAGTAATTTTCATAGTATTATATCATATGCGACAGTGCTGTGGGGAGATTCGGTGGGGAGTGATAGGATTTTTGTAATTCAAAAACGAGTTGTGCGGGTTCTGGCAGGCGTGGATGAAAAATCTCACTGTAGACCCTGGTTTAAGACACTTAAAATCATGACTTTACCATCGCTGTTTATATTTAATTGTTTATTGTTTGTTAAAGAGAATAATTTTGCTTTGAATTCAGATTTTCACAATTATAATACCAGAAACAAACATCATTTGGTAATACCATTTCATCGACTCTCCAGAACACAGCAACCTGTTACTTTTACCGCCATTAAACTTTTTAATATACTGCCAGATTATGTCAAGGACTTAGACTTAAAGAAATTTAAGCCTAAGATAAAGAATTTTTTAATTAATCAGGCTTTCTATAATTATCAAGAGTTTTTGACTTATAATTTTTTGGATTTTTAATTTATATGTTTGCATATTCTTGTCTTTGCTGTGTGTTTTATTTGTTATTGAAAAGACTAGATAGTATTTTTGTATTCAATATACTTAGTATCCTTTGACAATCATAAATGTATCTTGATATGTAACGTGTGCTAATAAATTTTATTTTATTTATTTATTTTATTTTATCCAAACATAGACATTTTATATACTTTTAAAAATGGGAAAATGCAAATATTTAATATTTTCAATAAAATACAGGGTGTTCCATTAAAGAAAAAAATATTATTCCCGATTTTTCAATTTTCCGATCGACAGTTGTTTTTTCTAAATGTTATATTTAAAATATTCATAAAAAATCCTAAAACTTTTGTTTAAACCACTTTTTTGTATTCCTTTAAAAAATACTTTTAAAAGCATGTTAAATTATAAGGAAAAACCCTGTACAGGATGGATCAATGATGCAGCAAAGCTTTTCATTTTAAGCGTTATTATTATTATTTTAATAAAATACCATTTATCTTAAAATCTTTACCAGGTTTTTAGTTGGTGCTGTAACAGATTTTTGTTGGGTAATTCAATCTTGAACTGGGTTAATTTTCCAAATTATCACCGAGAAGTTTTATGTTATTTTGTTTTATAATTATCGAACTTTTTTGTTTTATTTCTGGTAGTTTTAAGGTTTTTTCCCCTACGGTTTGGTAGGTTTTTGAACAGGGTTTATTTAATTATAGATAGATGTACCTATGATGTAGATTTAGTGTTACAAGATGTTTTATAAGTCCTGATAAGCACTGACTAAAACAAGTCCTGTATTTTTTTAAGGTGCTTCAATAAAAAACAGGATGTTGCATGGATATTTTTAATGGGGGCTGTGTTCTTAAAAATGTGTACAGACTGTCCCAAATTCGAGCCTCGTCATTGAGATCTCGGAAACCTAAAGAGATACGAGGTTGATTAAATAGAGGCAAAAACCGAATATTTAAAATTTCATTTTTATTTTTTATGACTTTATTTGACTAGATATAACAAAATAAATTTCACATTCGTATTGCTACTTTTTCTGTTTTACAAAACAATGTTATTAGATTTACACACCGACGTTTCGTCTTTGAGCTGCCATCGCCAACTATATATTTTTAAATAGGGCCCTGGATTTTTTATTCCGTATTTTAAGAGTTGTTAAGGTCCCAAAATCAATGCTGTATCCCACTTATTAAAAAAAGCATTTTAATGATTTTTGATAGGATTTTACTAAAAATATATTCTCTGTGTCTTTGTTTTTCTCTCTTTCTCACAGGATTTCTTATGAAAATTGCCATTAATATTAATTTTTTGAATAGGTGCGATACATAATTGGTTTTGGGATCTTCAAAGCTCCTAAAATCGAAACGTCGGTGTGTAAATCTAATAACACTGTCTTGTAGAACAGAAAAAGTAGCATTAGGAATGTGAAATTTATTTTGTTATATCTAATCAAATAGAGTGATAAAAAATCGCGAATATTCGGTTTTTTCCAAAAGTCTTCGGGAGTATTTGAAATTTTTAAACGTTTAAGGTGGCATTTTGATCACCATTAAATTGCGCAACTTTGCGTCCATTTTACCGACCTCGTATCTCTTCAGTTTTCCTAGATCGGAATGATAAGGCTCTAATTTGGGACACCCTGTACATAGATAAAATATCTTTGATATGTATATCAATACAATTTCTGAAGGTGGATTTATACAGACAAATAACATGAAATAAAAATAAAAAATAACCTTAAAAGACCCAACTTTAACTTTTTTATTTGTATGTAAAAATCAAGCTTTCTTGCGCTATTAAAACCTCCACGCATTATACCTTCTAGAGGCAGATTTTTCGTCGGCCCCAACCTTTTTCTCTCGCTCCGCGTGCAGATTGGTTGACGGGAAAAGGTAGGTATTTCTTTTTAAAAATAAGCAGGAAGAGCGAGAGAGAAAGGTTGTAGACTTATCGCACTTTCTTTCTCGTATACTTAGTGTTGCACTGCCTCTAGTGACCCTATACTCGAAGATATGACGTTTGTTTCGAGGCTTTCGATTGATTACTCTTGTTTCTTATTTTTATTTTTGTTATTTATCTGTATAAATTCACCTTTCATAATTTTATTCTATGTAAAGTTTCTCCAAAGAAGGAAGTATTCTAAATATGGATAAAAACTTTAAAAATCAAATTTCCATCCTAACTTTCCTTAAGTCAGTGTTTGAGGACTTTTTGTAAATAATATTTATTATTCCTTAATAACCATTTTCTCTAAAAAATATGTTGTTTGGATTATTGTTTAATTTAATAAATTGCTTTTTTGAATTATAAGTTTTTTTTTCAGTCCCACCTATAGTTTAAAATAGTTCACTCTTTTCTTAAGAATTAAATAAAATTGAAATATATATTTTGAATTAATTTTGAATAAAAACTTTTTTTTCAAATCCTTAAGAACCCTAAAATCGAAACAAACTCTAATAAAAAAAAATAACAAAAATTAAGAAAATTTAGACTTATTGACTAATATAAGATATATAAAAAAAAACGAGATTCTTAATTAAGACTACTGTTGCTGGTGTTATAAGAGTTAAAAATAGAAAAATAAATTATAGTTAAAAACACAAAAAAAACACGCCTTTATAGCAAGCCGGACTAAAACGTAGAAATTATTTTTTAAGTATAAAGAGTTTGTGGTACAGTGATGGAAAGTCCAAAAATCAATTATCACTAATTAATTTGGAGTAAAATTTAAAAAAGAATTAAGTTATTAACAAAATAATTTAATTTTAATAGAAAAGCGTGGGGTTCAATTTACTATAGTTTCATAATAACTCTAATTTTGTAAATAGCTACTAATAAGAAAATTATTATATTTCATATAAAACGCCCCAGGCTTCATTACTATAATTGAATTATTTTGTTAATAACTTAATTTTTATTTTAATTTTACTCTACTTACTAAATTAATTAGTCATCATTATTTATTTCACTTTCAATCACTGTAATACAAACCTTCATACTTAAAAATTATTTTCTACTTTTTAGTTTACTTTGCTATAAGAGCGTGTTTTTTAAACTATAATTTATTGTTTACTTATTTCTTCGTAGTTATACAAATCTTGAGACAGTCTACGAATGCTAAAAGCATAAGTACTAACACACCGAGGGTGTCTTAACTTAAGTAAGAGGTAATAAGATAAGAGGGACTTACACATTTGGAGATTTGATGAAGAGGTGAGAAGTTCAGGGCCTATCCAGTTGCACTGTGAAGGGATGCATGAAAGTGGTACTTTATTGGGAGCCGCTAGGGGAGGAATAATATTGACTAATTCCTTGAGCAGAAGCCGTGTAAATACCTATAAAAAACAAGTCCTCCAAATCTCGTCGGTAGGTAAAAGAAGAAAATGTTCTTGTAAGAGTGGGCTTACATAGGTTTGGATCTTTTCATCCCATGCACATATATCCCAAATTTATGTGTCTATGTATATTTACAATTATAAAAATATATTTTTTTAAATTTACCGCCCTTTTGTTCAAAAAATAAGACGTTTAGAGACATATGTTTATAGTCCAAGAAAATAGGTCGTGAAATACGAATTTGAGGTTAAAATTTGAATTTTTGATAAAGGCCCTTTTAAAAAATTAAAAAGAACTGTAATTTTTTTTTTAAAAGGGGGGAAAAAATTAAAAAATGTTTTTTTTTTTGGAAAACGGTAAGTCCTTTTAAAAAAGTTTTTAATAAAAGTTGTAAAACGTGAAATTCTACATAAAAATAATTTTATAACTTTTTTCCTAAAATTGAAATTAACTGAGGTAGGGCAGCTAGGGGATGATAACAGCAACTTTAAAAATTTATAAATTATTAAAAAATTAAAAATTTCATAGTTTTTTAAAATTATTTATATAATTAACAACTTTAATTCTAGAAAAAAAAACACCAGAATTAAATTTGTTAATTATATATATAATTTTAAAAAAACTATAAGTTTTTTAATTTTCCAATAATTTATGATTTTTTAAAGTTCCTGTAATCATCCCCTAGCTTCCAGCCCCTATCTCAGTTAATTTTAATATTTTAGGAAAAAAAGTTATAAAATCATTTTTATGTAAAATTTACGTTCTACAACTTTTATTAAAAACTTTTTTCTGGAAAGTACCTTTCAAAATTTCAAAAAAAATAACTTTTATTTTTTACCCCTTCCCGGGGAAATTAAAAAAAAATGTACGGTTGTTTTTTGATTCTTCAAAAACTTATATTAAAAATTCAAACCTCAAATTCATTTCGACCTTAACGGATTTTTATGGGAACTTTTTTTTTCGTACTTTTATATACAGGGTGATTGATGAGGAAATGTCAATACTTTAGGTACGTGGCCAGGGTACCAAAATGAACATAAAAGTCTATACAAATTTGTTTTCAAAATACAGGTTGTTAAGTTTTTATTTAATTTTTCCATTTTTTAAATAAAATCTATGATAATGTAAATATTGGAGTAAAAATTGGTATCAGGGGTTTTTTTGGTATGATGGATTCGAACCTAATCTTAGTAAGGCTCTTACTTGTAGGGGGTGCCACCTACACGTCTTTTTACTATTATGAATAATCACAACTTTTTGGTACTGCCCTGTTTTACATTTTTAAGTAAATTAAATAATTGTTTTGTCATTTTTACGTTAAAAAGGTATACTTGTTAAAAGTTGATAAGAGCAACCGTTTTCGAGATATTTGGATTTAAAAAAATTACGACTGATGAAATTTAAAAAAATAATAAAACAAAATGTATAATTCAACAATATGTATTTTAATTTGCAATAAAATTATTGTTCTTAAATTAGGTTTAGCAAAACATAAGCTAGGTTTTATAATTTTATTAAAAAAAAAGAAAAAAATAAATAAAAACTGTAACACCCTGTATTTCGGAAATGAAAGCCTTATATAATAATAACCTTTATTATTTGAGGAGGGTTCATGAAAAAAACAGACATGTCCATTTTTTACTCAAGTCTTTTTTTTTGGGTTTATATTTTGGGTTTTTGGGTTTTGGTTTGCCGTGTCAGTTTCCCCCAAAAAAAAGACACGTCCCATTATTTGCTATTCAAATCTTTTTGAGCCCGGATCAAAACAAGACATATCCAAAAAAAAAATAAAAAAAACCCAAAAAACCGACAAACCCACTAATTTTTTTCTTTGGGATAAAAATTTTTTTCCACAATCGAAAATATCCCCACCCAATTTTAATGGTTTTTTTCCCCCTTTTCCGACAAAAAAACAAATAAAAAAAAAAAGTGTTAATCGGTGATTAGTAACAACCGTGGGAGGGGTTTGTGTAAATTTTTTTTGTTTTTTTGTGGAAAAATTGGAAACGGAATTTTTAAACAACTGGGACCCAGAAAAAAAAACGAAAGTTATTAAGACGGGGCGGAAAAAAAAAGGAAAAAAGGAAGAGTGTGTTTAAAAATTATTGTGTTTTTTTGCTATTTAAAAATAAAAAATTAAAATTATTCAATGCTGATCCAAATCTAAGGCGTTTTGTACGGCCTTGCAACCACAACACAAATGCTTACATTTTTTTTAAAAAGCTACCGACATAAAAGGGGCAAGGGACAACTTTTTTAGGGCCTTCAAAAATAGTCCAAGATCAAAAGTTGTGCCATTTAATTCAGTTTTAGAGCCAAAGAGACGTCGACCTAAGGAAGGAATATTACCAGAAAAAAGGAAATCCAAATCAGTTCGCGTTGTGTACTATTTTCGTCTATACAGGGGGAATAAAACTAAAACCGTGACAGTTTGAAAACTTTTTTTGTCTGTGTTTGATATTACAAAAAATCGCTTAACTTATCCACAAGATTATAAGAGAAGGTAACATTCCAAAGGAAAAACGCGGTGGTAATCGTTACGGAAATAAAAACACTGAAAAAAGCGAAGGATTCGAGAGTTTTTACAGACAATTCCGGCAACTGAAGTCATTATAACAGAAACAAATCTTGCCGTGTTTACGTATCGTGGATCTCAATATTAACAAACTGTTTAAATTGTATAATGCAAAACATCCGATTTTACAGCTTCCAAAAACCATGTTTAAGAGACTTTTTTGGGGAGTTTAACATAGGATTCTCTTCGAACTTCAGATGTTGCGGGACGTGTCTCAATTTAAAAATGCTATAAAAGAGGGAGGCGATAATAAAGGCTATCTAATAACAGAATTAAGAATCCACAAGATTGAGCTAACACTTTCATAAATTGCTAAAAGAAAAGCCTGAAAATAGTTTTTCTTTCTGCTTTAATATCAACAGGTGCATCCCCTACCCAAAGACCCTATCCAGGATGCATTTTATTTGAGGCAAATCAGTTTTTACACCCTCTGTTGGTTGATGTTATTCAAAAGGCCCCTTTTTTTTTCACCTTCGGAAAAACCAAGCAAGCCGCGGTTCAAAGAAGTTGGATCAGCCCTAATAGCTCTTGGTCGCTTGATTTAACTGTTTATAAAAATTGTTAGACTCTTTTGGGCGGCTTGGGGGTCAAAAAAAAATAGCCACATAATGCATATTTTGGCATATTGGTTAAAAACGAAGCCCCACCCAAAAGTCGAAAAAAAATTGTAGTCCATTTTCCAGTTGAGGCTCATACCTACCACGGGTCGTGTTTTCGGTCGTGCTGAAAAATTACTTAAAAAGCACGTGATAATTCACAATCCTAAGAATATAATGGTTTTTATTCCCAAGTTGGCCGGGTTTGGAGTTGGGGGAAAAATTGGAATCTTTAAATATCAAAGAACTTTCAGAAACCTATACTAAATCACCGGAATTAAGGATCTAAAGAAAATTTTTATAAAAAAATTCGGGATCTGGGAAAATTGACAATAAAATATAGAGGTTTTCAATATTATCGCTTTGAAAATATTGCCGAACAAAAATTTTCCCCTTTTTAAAAAGAGGACTAAGGAATCTAACAATTACAGATGCTGCCACTTGAAAACCCTTCCTGAAAAAAAAATGTTCTTACACTCTTGGAAAAAACAATTTAACAGAAAATATTCAATGGGAAAAATCTTTTCCTTGGAGTTTTTAAAAATATTTTGAAAGGAGATCCGAGCAGGAACCAGAAGTAACGGAAGAAGATGAAATCTCATGAGACCTGTGATTGTCTTAAAAGACGACAAGGGTTACATATTTAAATAATATTTTTTACAGTTTGTTTTTCGTTCTCAAGTTTCGACAATAAAATTTTGTTAATGTTTAATATTATTTTATTCTACTGTCCAAACAAATCCAGACATCTCCTTTAGGGTTCAAACAAAACAAGTCATATCCCTTGTGTTCATGCAAAGGTAGACATATCCATTTTCTTTGTGAAATATCTTCCAAAAATAATTTTTTTTTTTGTAAATATATTTGAAAATTATATTAGTGAAATCCCTTTAAACCGATGTATGTAAATAGTTTTTTCTAAATTGCGGCTTTTGACAAAACAGTTTTTGCTGTTTTTCTCGAATTTGTAAAAAATGGAGATGTCTGTTTTTGCATGAACCCTCCTCATTTATTTATTACCTATCTTGTTATTTAACGCGGTTTGTACCCGCGATCAACAACAATGAAATAAAAGTTGCTTGAAAGATAAACCGACCGAAACCACCAACTACGTTATCCTTTTAATCAACAATAACTATCTTTGTGGGCATTAGGGACAAGCTTTAAGGAAAATAAAAGTTCGTGACTTTCGGGATAATATTGGATTAAATTAAATGAATGGCATAAAGAGAGATGAGTTTTAAAATAAACTTACTTTGTGCAAAAGTTAAACAAAAAGTGCACTTCATTAAATTTGTCCTAAACTCGATGGCGTTAGAGCAGTTAATACGCAAAAATTAGAGTGAAAATGACAAAAATTATCTCCAAAATGTTTATGAAAGTTTTCATATAATTTTTGGTAATAATAATAATAATAATTATTATAAAAATATTGCTTTATTGTCATGTAAAATTATACATCTTTTCTACAAAACAGAACAAAATAAAACTATGATAATAACAAAGAATAATAATAAATTATATGACATTATAAGGAAAATACACAATATAATGATTCGATGCAATAAATCTATTCTAAATTATCTTTAAATTATTCAAACAATACAAAATAAGCCTTTTCTAACAATAAGTTTTTGACACTAAACCATGGAAGATTTCCTGCACATCTACACAAAATCGGTGTTAAACCAGATCCATTTTGTCCATGCGGAGAATTTGGAGATATAAACCACCTACTTTTTAACTGTCCTTTACATAAGGATAAAATTGATGAATTTATTTTTTACCTCAATAAAAAATAATATGTTAACCCCCTTTATGGATACCCTACATTTTAATATCAAATAATAAAAAAAAATCTTTAAAAGAAATTTATCTTTTCATTAATAATACATTAAAATAAAAATATAACGTAAACTACAGATCATGTCTAACCAGAACCATGTTAATCATAAATGTATTTCCCTCAAGGAAGTTTAAAGGTGTATGGAAGCCCAATACTGTAGAACAAAATTGTCCAGGCGTGCAGGGCAGCGGGAACCGGGGGATTGGCCCCGTGGAGTTTGCGCAATGAATAGTAGGTCAGAGGCGGACTTCCATAATTTCTTTTACTATCTATAAAAATTGCCATCATCAAATGCCAAATTCAAGATTATTTTTTTGCACAAAATTTTTTTGGTTATTAAAGTACTATCATAGAATATTTAAAATTATTGTGTACTATTAGATTTTATATCATCTGATATAATATGGAAAGAATAGATGGCGCCATTTTACAGCCTTTTATTTAAATGGTCATATTTTTGTGAGTTTTGTATTTTTACCAAAAATCTTAGTAAATAAATAAAAACACGATTTTTTTAAAATAAATTTCAAACATTGTATGATAGTTTCTGTACTTATCACCAATTTTGTGATAAAAAGGGCAAGATAGTGTAAATGAGTTTAATCTTATCCTAAGATTGTGGTTGTAACATTAAAAAGTGAAAATTTTCATAACTCTTTTTTTGGGCCTACTTTTCATAATAACAAACATTCATGAGACGAATAATAATGGTTAATAATGTTTAATAACTTTTGGTCCTAGGTATCCATTGCAGTATGTGTCAACAGGCGAGCTTAAAAGTTGATAATGTAAGTTTAAAAAACCAAAAATCTAATTTCTTTTTAAACAAATACAAAAAAAAGCAAAAAGAAACTTTAACATAAAATTCCTTTTTTTTATTCAATTAGAGGGACCAAAATTAAAATTTGCCTGGTCTGCCCAGTAATTAATAATTTTGACCTTTAAAAGAATTACTAAATTATTAAAAAATAAAAGTACCTAAATTAAACATTATTTCTTTTTAATAATCCACAGTAATATAAAAACATTGTGGAAATCATCTAAAAGACAGTTAAGATTTCTTACTTTTCTCCCCTCATTTCTTTAAATTTTTATTTTCTATAATTCATAATTGATATATTATTATTTATTCGGTTACCTAACGTTACCCTCATAAGAAGCACCTAATTTAAATATAAGAAATACTTACCTAAAGTAAAAATGCCGGGTATTTCCCTTAGATTTAAGAAAAACCGTACAACCCTAGTCATTTTGTTACGATATTATAAGTAACAAACAATAAACACAAAATTATAGTCACAATTTAATAAACACTAATCACTATAATAATATAATAATATATAATAAGAAGGTTTTTATCAATCCAAAAACTTCTGCAACCACAAAATATAATCACACAAACAAAACAATCTAAATAATACGGCTCTCATAAAAGTATAATGTGTTCCTAACTCACCTGATTTATCAGTGTGTAAGTAAAACACATAAAATTATTTTGGAATTTCATTTTGCGCAAAATTGGCGGGGCCAACTCTGACAGTTATTTTCAACGAACTCAGCCCTTGAGTTCGTTGGTTATTTTCATACTGGGCTGGACATTTTTTGATCGAATGGGCCATAATTGGGCTTATACCCTTTAAACTTCCGATTTCCCTTCAATCCGGGTCCAATTATTTATTTAAAAATGCCCTGATAGCCCTGGGCGAGAAGCGTGTGTCCCTGTTTTAACTCCTATTTATCCTACTCTCCTGATCCATTTGGTTATATTACCTTTTGAATAATAATATATATTGATCACAAACATGTTGTAATAAAAATAAACTTTGACCTTTATTCTTTTTATGACCCTAATAGAAATATTTAATTATGCACAATAAACTTTTGTGGCCAATACACCAGCTTGTAAGGCCATCATACCAAAAAAAAAAGTTTATGACGGACAAATTAAATCATGAAAATTACCTATATTTTTAATACTAGCAGGCAAATAAATAATTAAACATATTTTTGAGTCGTAAATTAATTTTCTTTATTAGAACATGGATTGGGAAGATAAAGTTGAGAATATTGTCTAGTATTGTGCAAAGAACTCTTAGTATTATTAAACCAATATTTTTTGTATACAGGGTGATTCACGTTGAGTGTCCTATTAAAAGTTCTGGGGAACCAAAAAAAGAACTTTTTGAAATTTGGCACACAGCCATAACAGATAATAAGCTACATTTTAAAAATATTTTGACAAGTGCAGCGTTGCCAGATCTAACCGATACCAACGGCAACATTGTAATTTTAAATGGAACACCCTGTTTTTTATTACATATTCGTATTCTACACAAAATTCTAAGTAAGTTTTATTAACATCTTCCTATACCTATATCTTACCGTTTTTAAGAAAATAATCAATCACTATTTTTAAGGAAAATCACCATGTTAAAAAGTTTTGTTTACGTGCCTAACCGAGCTGGATACTAGAAATTTTTTTTGGGGTTAGACAATGCATGTATTTAAAAGATCTACATGCTATTATAGCATTATATCCTACAGGGTGTTCCAAAAAATTTGTATTTTTACCGATATTAAATAATGATTAAAACTCAATTTTCTTAAATACAACATACTATATTTTATCCTATTTTTTAATAGACCAATAATTTACCTACAAAATGTCCATACATGTTTCTATACCCATCTGCCACCGTTTTTTAAATACAAACAAATTTTAATTTTTTCCCTGTTTTTAAATACTATCTACAGTATAATAAACCACCGGCTTAATTTACAATTTACCTAGGTAGGCCATGGAAGTTTGTATTTTAAATTGCTCTGACAACTATTTGACATATAAGGTAAAAATTATTTATTTTGTTTGATTAATAATGATTAAATGCTTAAAAAATTAAAATTTGCTTATATTTAAAAAAATGGTGGCAGAGGGGTATAGAAAGATGTATAGACATTTTGTAGGTAAATTATTGGTCTATTCAAAAATGGGATAAAATACAGTATGTTGTATTTAAAAAAAAATAGTTTTAATCATTATTTAATATCGGTAAAAATGCAAAATTTTTGGGACACCCTGTAGGATATATTGCTATAATAGCATGTAGATCTTTTAAATACATGCATTGTCTAACCACACACGTAAACATTAAGTCTTTTTAACATGGTAATTTTGCTTAAAAAAAATAGTGATTAATTATTTTCTTAAAAACGGTAAGATATAGGTATAGGAAGATGTTAATAAAACTTACTTAGAATTTTGTGTAGAATCCGAATATGCAATAAAAAACAGGGTGTTCCATTTAAAATTACAATGTTGCCGTTGATATCGGTTAGATCTGGCAACGCTGCACTTGTCAAAATATTTTTAAAATGTAGCTTATTATCTGTTGTGACCGTGTGCCAAATTTCAAAAAGTTCTTTTTTTTGGTTCCCCAGAACTTTTAATAGGACACTCAACGTGAATCACCCTGTATATAAAAAGATAAAGTATAGATAGAAGAAAGTGTTAAAATTCTTTTTGATATAAATAATGGTTTATATAAGTTTTTGAAAGTAGCTTTACAAACATATCGAACTCGTCCATCAAAAAAGTCTGGAATTAATAGAAAAAATAAATTTTTAATGTATACCATTCAAAATGCAGGTCCTGGGTGCCCAATTTCGCTGCAAGTGAAAATTACCTTCAGGGTACGTTTTTGGATCGCTGATTCCGAATTTCGGGATTCCGCAGTTTGGAAATTCTGGCATCACCCCTAAAAATGCAAAAAACACCCTTTTTATTGTTTTTTAACATAAATCTTATAATAAACTTATAAATATGCTCTTAAGGCACCGAAAAAATACTACCAGGGTACGTTTTTCTAAATTTCAGAGTCCCGAAACCCTTGAACCCTGCGTCACTCCTAAAAGGACAAAAAACACCATTTTTAAGGGTATTTTTTTTTTTTAGTACTTACTTCTTTTTTATACTTACTTCTTTTTTATTAACAGAGGACACCAACCTAAAAGTATTTTCATTAGGTTCATTTATTTAAAGAAATAATAAAATATTTGTATGTTTTTAGTTAGAGTACTAAGTCCAGCAAAGTGCGTTCAAAAAGCTACAAGTGGTTATTTTTGCCCAAAAAATATTGTTTTTTCCGTTTGGCCAAATTTTGAGTATAATCGATTTTTTTAGGTGAGGCAATCTATAACGGTACCAATGGCTTCCCCGTAATCCCTAGTATGCACTTGACTCTTTCTAACCCGCGGTTCAAAAAGCTATAAGCGGTTTTTTTAGTCCGTAAATAGCCGTTTTTTCCGATTTGGTCTATTTCAGTGAAATTGACCTTTTTTGGGTGAGCACACCTACAATATCAACCAATAACTTCCTTATATCCCTACTGGACCCGACTCTTTACTAGCCAGCGAAGCGCGTTCAATAAGAAAGGGTTGATTTCCTCGATATTTGGACCAAATGTAAAGAAAACCGAAAAAACATTTTCGGGTTGAATAACCGATTATAACTTTTTAAACGCCTTCGTGGGTTGTAAAAGTCGAGGGCATGATAGCGACTACAAGGAAGCCATTTAGGAAATAATGATATACCTTACTAGAAATGTCGATTTCACTCGAAATTTGGACAAATCTTATATTCGGGCTAAATAATTGCGGCATTTTGAACGCTGGGCTAGTAAGAGTCGGTCATTAGGGACTATAAGAAGCTATTGGTATCGATATTTAGGTGGCCTCACCCAAAGGGGCAATTTCATTTGAAATATGGACCAAATCGGGCGGCTTTTGGGGGGTAAATAACGTTTAAATTTTTTTAAATGCCTCGCTGGGCTTAGTAAAGAGTCGGAGGCATACTAGGGAAACGGGGGAACCATTGGTACCAAATATAGATTGCTTCACCTAAAGAGTCGATTATATTTAAAAATTTTCTAAACAAAAAAACGGCTTTTTTTGGGCAAAATAGCCCTTATAGTTTTTTAACCCCGTGTTGGGGGTTTGTAAAGGTCGGGTGTAAAAAAAAGGGATTACAGGAAAGCCATTGGTCCAAAATTAAAATGATGTGCCTCCCCAAAAAAAGGTCGTTTATACGGGGAAATTTGGCCCAAACCGTAAAAAAGGTTTTTGGGCAAATAACCAATTGTATTTTTTTAAACCCCCTTTGCTGGACTTAGAAAACCCCACGCGGTGCATGGTTGGGACTAAAAAATTGGTACCGAAAAAGGTCGTTTTCCCCCGAAATTGGACAAATCTGAAAAAACGGCTATTTTTGGTCTAAATAACCGCTTATAGCTTTTAAAAGCGTGCTGGGTTTAAGTAAAAAGCTGGGGATGTAAAAAACCAAAGGAAGCCATTAGTACCCCTTAGGGGTGGCCTCACCACGGGGCCCTTTTTTCTCAAATGGGGGAGATTGCGAAAAATTTTAAAAGACCCCTTTCCCCCGGCGAATAACCTCTTAAACCATCTAAAAAACCCTTTTTACTGGGTTGGTGATTGCTGTATTCTAGAGATCTTTCCCAAAAATATTGGACATTTTTCCCGTTAAACATTTAGGAATTTTTTTTTTTTAGCTACTTAGCTAAGGTGTAACGAACAGCAAAAAAATCCTTTGAAAAAAAAAAATTTTTAAATGGATAAAGTACCCTTTTCATTTTTTTTTTGGTTTGGATTGGGGAAAATCTTGAGGGGGCCACTTGATGAAAAAAAAAAATTTAGGCGGTTATGTTCAAAAAAGCAATTTGGAATTTTTTTTTTTTATTTAAAAAAAAAAAAAAATTTTTTTTTACAAAAAAATTTTAAAAAAAAAATTTTTTAAAACTTTTTAAAAAAATTTCCCCTTAAGGGATCTAAAAATTTCTCTTGGGGACTTTTTTTGGGGAGCGGGGTTCAAATTTTTGGGCCAAATCTTTGAACCTCAGCGTCACCCCTAAAAGGGCAAAAAACACCCTTTTTAAAGGTTTTTAAGAAATAATCTATTTATTCTAAATTATTTAATATTAACAAAAAACATTGTTTTGTTCATGACATTATATTTTTAATTTTTTAGCCTAATTAATTTCGGAAGGGGGGGGGGAAAAACCCCAAAAACCCTAAATTTTTAAAAAAGGTTTTCATTCGAAAATAAAGCAAAAAGTAAAAAACTCTAAAAGTAATAATTGTAAAGTAATTGGTTTTAATTTACACTAAATTAGATATTTTTTAACCCCCAAGAGAAATTTACGGATTCATTTTAGTTGTTAATGGGATGATTTTTTTTAATCGATAAATGGATTTTTATTCAAAATCTAAGACAAAATGTAAAAAATAAATTTTTTTTAGCACTTTTTATTTTAAAGGTTTTGGGGGGGTTTTTTTCCCCCCAAACGGATGATAACATCTGGTGATACATTTTTCTAATATTATTTAATTTTTTTTATTAATAATAAATAATTTCTATAAACTTTTCATGATTATTTTTAAAAAAACCCAAAGGGTGTTTTTGCACTTTTGGTTTTTGGGGTTTAGGGTTTGGGCTCCCAGATTCAAAAATCAGCGACCCAAAAACTAAAATTTTTGTATTTTCTAGGTTTTCCCAAAAGATTTTTTTAAGTTTTTTTTTTAAATTTTTGTTAAAAATCGCATAAAAATGGGGGTTTTTTGATTTTTGGGTAATGCCAGAATTTCAAAAGCGGGAAGGACGGAAATTGACCCAGATCCAAAAACTAACCTAAAATATTGGGGGTTTCCTAAAGAGCATTTCTGGTTTTTATTAATTTTCGTTAAAAATTGCATAAAAATGGTGTTTTCATTTTGGGGTAATGTTAATTTTCCCGACTGGCGGACCCGGAATTCGGAATCAGCGATCAAAAAAACTCTTAAATGTATTTTCTAGGTGCCTAAGAGCTTTTTCTAAGTTTTTATTATATTTTCGTTAAAAATCTTTTAAATGGTGTTTTTGCATTTTTGGGAATGCCAGAATTTCGAGCGGGCGGACCCAAAATTTCCCGGAATGGATCAAAAACGTAACCTTATAGTATTTTCTAGGTGCCTAAAGAGCATTTCATAAGTTTTTTATTAGATTTTCGTTAAAAATCGCATAAAAATGGTGTTTTTTGCATTTTGGTAATGCCAGAATTTCCGAGCTGGCGGGACCCCGAAATTCGGAATCAGCGATCCAAAAAACGTAACCTTATAGTATTTTCTAGGTGCCTAAAGAGCATTTTTATAAGTTTTTTGTTAGATTTTCGTTAAAAATGGTGTTTTTTGCATTTTTTTTGGGTAATGCTAGAATTTCCGAGCTGGCGGGACCCCGAAATTCGGAATCAGCGATCCAAAAAACGTAACCTTATAGTATTTTCTAGGTGCCTAAAGAGCATTTTCATAAGTTTTTTATTAGATTTTCGTTAAAAATCGCATAAAAATGGTGTTTTGCATTTTTTGGTTAATGCCAGAATTTCCGAGCTGCGGGACCCCGAAATTCGGAATCAGCGAAAAAAAAAACGAAACCCCAAATAGTTTTTTCTAGGTGCCTAAAGCTTTTATAAGTTTTTTAGATTTTCTTTAAAAAAGGGGGTTTTTGTTTTTTGAAATTTTTTGGGGGACCCCAAATTTCCGACCGGGGAGTTATTTTTGGGTGCCTAAGAGCATTTTCATAAGTTTTTATTAATTTTCGTTAAATCGCATAAAAATGGTGTTTTGCATTTTTGGGTAATGGGGGGAAATTTGAGCGGGCGGGAAAAATTTTCGAATCAGCGATCAAAAAACGTAACCTAATAGTATTTTCTAGGTCCAAAAGAGCATTTTCATAGTTTTTTTTAAATTTTTTTTCGTTAAAAATCCAAAAAAAGGGTGTTTTTGCATTTTGGGGTAATGCCAAATTTTTCCGAGCGGGCGGACCCAAATTGAATCAGCGATAAAAAAACGTTAAATTATATATTTTCTAGGTGCCTAAGAGTTTTTTTAAAAGTTTTATTAGATTTTCGTTAAAAATCGCATAAATGGTTTTTTTTTATTTTTGGGGAAATTTCCGGTTTTTTCGAGCGGGCGGGACCCCGAAATTGATTAGCGTTTTCCAAAAAACAAAAACTATAGTATTTTCTAGGTGCTAAGGAGCTTTTTAAGTTTTTATTATTTCTTTAAAAATCATAAAATGGTCTTTTTTAAAATTTTGGGGTAATGCCAGAATTTCCGAGCTGCGGAACCCCGAAATTCGGAATCAGCGATCCAAAAAACGTAACCTTATAGTATTTTCTAGGTGCCTAAGGAGCATTTTCCTAAGTTTTTTAAAGATTTTCTTAAATCCCATAAAAATGGTGTTTTGCATTTTTAGGGTAATGCCAAATTTTCCCGGCTACGGGACCTCAAAAATTCGGAATCAGCGACCCAAAAAAACGTACCCTGAAGGTATCTCCTTAGGGGGGCACCAGGACCCGCGTTTTGAATGGACTAATGCGTCAGTTCTGATTTTGTCTTAAATTTAATTGTTTCAATTAAAAAAAAAATATTACCATTCTGATCTAAAACAGATTCTAAAAATTATTTTTTTGTGTTAATATTTTAATGAAAAACAAATTATTTTTATTCTAAACATGGTTAAAGAAAGTTCATTTTTTTAAAGCAAAATTTTAATCATTTCAATTTTAATTACTTTTCAATTTACATTCTTAATTTACTTTTATCTCAAAAATGATGATCGAACTGTCACCGAAACGTTGATAACTTTTTTCATTTTCAATGATTTTTGTTAAATTCTCTTTAGGTGATCTGCAAGTTCGTAAAGAGTCAATTGACTTTGTTCACTCTGTGGGTGCACAAGTCTATAACCTGGGACTTGAACCAAAGAGGTCCCTTTGTTGCATATCTGTTAAGTATCCAAAAAAAATTTAATAAAGTATTTTCAGCAGCATACAGCATTCTTATAAAATCTCGCTCACAACACCCTGTAAGGAAAAGTGCGGTTACTTTTCGGGTTCGATAAGCAGGTACCCACATATATTATTTTGTTTATTGACGTATGAGTTCTTGAACTAAAGGTTCAGTATTCGTTACTAAAGTGTTATTTACCAGATTTTCTTTGGTAATTTTTATTACTTTTACGTGGGGGACATTTTAATGATTAGTTTTTGCATATCATATAGTTTTTAAAATTTATTGTGTTGGTGTTTTTGTTTTATGTCTATTCACGTTATTGTTTATTTATTTATTTATTTCCTTTTAACTATGCAGTTTATTACAGGGAATAAAATAATTTTAAAAAAATAACTGTAATTAACGTTGACCAGAAATCGTTAATAAAACGGATAAATTAATTTTAAATATTTTTTATATGTATTTTTAAACATTGATATATTTTTTTATTCTTATTGGAAGATACATTTTTATTTTGTCATTGAGTATTGGTATTATTCAAAAATTACTTTTAATTCAAATTGTTTGTAATAAATCTGGTTATCTAGTATTATCCCATATAACTTATTAATATTTTTAAGTATGATATTTAATTTTTTTTTCTTTTAACTTCAAGAAATGATAGATACTTTTAATTGGTATATATGATTACATAGGCGCACAAAGCGGTGATGTGGTCGGCTAAGATTTTCACGTATTTTTTCGCTTAACACGAATCTAAAGTTTAAATTAGAGGGTCAAACAGCGAAAAATTGAGCAAATACGCCATTTCGGGTAATATATTCTGTACCAGAGGTAAACAGTCGTAACTCCATTTTTCTCGTTACGAGTTAATACCATTTTCGGACCAGACTTCTTCAGGATTTTTGTTATGCTAAAATATGGTAAAGGCCCGCGTTGTTGGTTGCCTGTATTTTTAGTTTTGAAAATGTGATATCTCCACATATCAGTGGGGTAAAAAAACGTATCTCCAGACACACATTTCACTACATCAGTTTCGCCATGATGAAGCAGTAGTAAGTCCGGAACGTGAAGTACCGTATATGTAGTTGAGTACACTAATATTTTTAGTGCTCAAAAACCCACTGAACGTCACAAACCCAAAGACCAACAGTAAAATTGGAAAGCTCAACAGACTATTAACTACTTTTTTATGTGCGGTCAGAGCTTAACTATAAGGGATTGATGTATATAAAACCTATTTTTTAAACACTTTTTGATTTCGGAAACCGTAGTTCAAATTCTTTAAAAATCACACTGCCAGTGGCTTTTTAAGACGGATATGAGGGCGACATGTGCCACCCAACATGACTACGAGAGGAAGTTCTTAATGGGTAAGGCACATATAAATCTTTCCATCTCCCTACTACTCTTGTGAAAAAAAGTAAAAGACAATATTTAGGGCCAAAACTAAGCAGATAAAAAATGTACAAGTTGTATTTGACTAAATGTAAAGAGGGACCACATTCCCAAACATCAAATATAGTAAGCTTGTTTTATGTTTTAATACAGACCCCAATTTGTCGTTTAAAAAACCTTCAGCTGATGCTTACGATAAATGCTGACAGCTTTATCTTAAGAACTTAAAGATTCTCAAAGTATGGTAAAAACGCTATCCAGCAAGAATATGAAAATCATTTAGAAGGAAGCAGATTTGCGATACAAAATCAAGAGAAATGACAAGAACAGAGCAAGAATTTAGTATTGAGTATTAAGGTTATAATGTTAGATCTTTATAAATATCTTCCCGCGTACCTCAAATAATCAAAAACTTTTATTACTTAAAGCTCTGGACTTTAAATCTGACTATTTATGACTCAACAAATAATTTGTTGTACTGCTTAGTGTGGAATGAATCCGAAGCTGGAAGGGGGCAACGAAATCGCATCAGCACTAATTAAATGGACAAGAAAGTCAATTTCTTTGTGGATCTCTAGTAGAACGCAATTATTTGGTCCGACAACTGCCCCAGCTTTAACCGCAATATTATTATGAAGCTTAGTTATCTGTGGCTACTAAAAATTTGTCCAAACTTAAAAATTGTCGAACACAAATTTTTACTAAGAGGTCATTACATGGAAGCTGATCACGTACGCTCTTGTGCAGCCGAGAGCTTTAAAAAGCAACCAACCATAAAATCACTCCTCCTTGGGACTGGCAACAATTAATAAGGTTCACGAAGCACCCAACTGTCATAAAACTAGATATTTCTAGTTTTAAACATGTTGACTACTTGTTATAGTCAACCTAACGCTCCTTTCATTAATAAGAAGAAAATACTGAAAAAACAAGACTTTTGATATCTAACGTTGTAAATTTTCAAGTTAAAGTTAGTCATCCTAGTACTATATTGTAACCAGATCTGTTCGCCACTGCACGATGAATTACCTATTTCTGCACCGTGCTTTTAAGGAATAACAAAGAAAAAACATGATTTTTTAATAAAAAGTTTGGAGTGGGTTCCTAAGCAATTTCTTATATTTTTAAAAAATCTTCCGATTTAATAAAACAAAAAGGCCAAATTAGTTCCGATGAAGAAGATGGCGATTGATTTTTTGTCTTCTATGAGTTTCAATTTGTTGTTTTAATACATTTTTTAAATAAAACATTTTCTTGTAAATAATTTCATGTGCGTATAATGTTAACGTAAGCAATAAATTGGTTGTGCAACATATAAACTTAATGGTTAGATTACCTGTTTTTTTCTAGATGAGGGTAAAAAGTCGTAAGTCCAAAATTAGAGAATGCAAATTAATTCAAATAAATTAGTAATAGTGGTTAATAAAACCCTGGTAACGTTAAGTTAAAATACCCCAATAACACTTTGGTACAATGTAGAATAATCACTCAAAATTTAAGAGTAAGATTAACATGTAACTTGTTTTTAATGACTACTCAACTATTCCTTTTATGGACATACCATTGTTTACCTCTGGTACAGATATATATATATATATATATATATATATATATATATATATATATATATATATATATATATATATATATATATATATATATATATATATATATAAATATATCCACAGAAAGGTATTGAAGAAAAAACTTTTATTTTGATTTTATCGAATAAAAGCTACTCTTGATAAAAAATTTTGCTACTTCAAAAGTAAGATCAGGATGAAATATTTAACATAATATTTATACGGGGTGTTCAGAAAATTAAAAAATGGTACAAGTAAAGTGCATTTATTTAATCAGATATGGAAATGAAGTTACTAGGAAAAGTTGTTTCAAAATTAAAAGGTAAGTCTCTTATACCAATTTTTAAAAAAAAATCGGCTTACTTTAATTAATTTATAATTAAATTTATTTACTATCATTTAAATTTTATATCAATTTTGTCAAATTTTGCTGTTAAGTAAGCATTTAAAGCTGACGTTACTGCGGCTAATAATAGATTATAAAAGCAAAGTCTCAATAAAAGCTTGTCACTATCAACCTACTATTTACAATAATGAGTTGTTAATTTGGAATTAGTTAATTAATATTAAAATAATTCTTATCACAAGTTAATAAAAGTAGGCCAATTTTTAAGTCTGATATGAAACTATCTTTTATTTTTGAACAACTTTTCCTAGTATCTTATTTCCATATCTTCTCAAATAAATACACTTTACTCTTGAATATTCTAAAGTTTTTTAATTTTCTGAGTACCATATTATAAAATTTGTTAAATGTTTTTATCCCAATCTTACTTTAAAAGTAGCAAATTTTTTAAGAGTAGTTTTTGATAAAATTAAAAATAAAGAAGTTTTTACTATTTAACACCTTTTCAAACGGACGTACTGGTGTGTCCACGGAAAGGTGAAATAGAAAAACTGTTATTATTTTAATTTTGCATCGAAAAAAGACCACTTAGATAAAATTTGCTTCTTCTTAGAGTAAGATTGGGATCTACTTTGTGTTTATATTTTACTCTGCCGATATTAAAAATTGAAAAAACTTAAAATGTATAAAATAAGAAAATGCATTATTTGCAAGATATGGAAATAAGTTCCACTAGAAAAGATTGTTCAAACGTAAAGGTAGTCTCTAATACCAATTTTTAAAAATCAAACCCACTTTATTTATTTGTAAGTAAATATCATTATCAATTAACTAATTTAAAATTTTTGTACTAGTAGGCGTTGATAGTGACAAGCTTATTGACGCTTGGCTATAATTCATTAACCGCAGTATCGTCGGCTTTAAATGCTTGCTTAACAACAAAAAATTTGATTACTCAGTGATATTAAAATAATTTAATCACAAATCAATAAAAAGTAGGCGGATTTTTTAAGATTGGTATAAGGACTGCTTCTGGTTTGAACAGCTTTCTAATGCTAAAATTTCCATATCTTATCAAATAAGTCACCTCTTTAACGCAACCCAATTTTTCAATTTTCTGGTACTCCGTATAAAATATGTTAAATATTTTATCCCAATCTTCACTAAGTAAGCAAGAGAAACTTATCAAAGGTAACTTTCAAATAAAATCAAAAATAAAAATTTTATCTTCAACTCATGTTTATCTGTATATATATATATATATATATATATATATATATATATATATATATATACATATATATATATATATATATATATATATATATATATATATATATATATATATATATATTAATTTATAACGTCAATATTTTAAATACTATGAAGATGCACAAAACTATATATATGACATGACTATGTATTTTGACAAGTTACTTTAGTACAAAGTTATATAAACTTTTTGTCCAAATGCAATATTTTTCGAGTTATAATCAAAAAACCGAATTTTCAGGATTTTTTAAGGTATACAGGGCCTTTGATTATATTTACGTGGCTTCTGGAGCCTTTATTTTTAAAGACAGAAAAAAAAGATTTATATAAAACAATTTTATTGTTTTCATAGCTTTCTCGATACAAGTTTTTTTTTTTTTTAATTTATTTATATTTTAGGCTTAAATATCTCAGAAATGGTTCATCCAAATATCATCAATGTTTATATATTTGAAATCAGAAAAAAAAGATCTTTAATTGTAGCGCATAATATACAGGGTTTTCCATTTAAAAAGGTTGAAGTTGCCTATATTTTTCCATTTTTGTACGATATTTTTGCTGATAATTTAAAAAAATAATATAGGCCTACAAATTTTTTTATATAAAAACATTTTCTGTCTTTAAAAATAAAGGCCCCAGAAGCCACGTAAATATAATCAAAGACCCTGGACCTCAGAAAAAAATTTGAAAATTATATTTTTTTTATTTTTGAATTTTCGTGCAAATTTTAAGTTATTTGGGAATTAAATAAAAAAATAAATAATTTATTATAAAAAAATCCAAAAATCACATTAATGTTTTTTTTTCTATTTTGGACTGAATTTTTGTTAAAATAACATTTTCGTTTATATATCCCTTATTATTAAAAATGTTTATATAATTTTTTATATAGACAATTTACAAATCTTTTTCTCCAACCGTCAAAATATGTTGACATTTTTGTACTATTTTCAGGTGCAAAAACTATCAATTCTCATATCATACAAATATGTGCTCGTTGCTTAGCAACACTTTTAATCCTAGAATTAAAAGTGCTACTTTTAATCTTAGGATTTAAAAAAAGGTTTTTAAATAACTAAATGTATTAATTTTAACTAGGTTGGAGAAAAAATTGTATATATCATAGGGACTAAAAGTTCTTTTTATCCTTATAATATAATATACTATTTTTACTTTTAGCTCTGTATATTTATGTACTAGCAAAAAGATGTGAAACTATCATATTAACAGTTTTTTTTTGACATAAGGGCAGTTTAACAATGTTTTTCTTTTGCATTTTTTATGGTGGCAAAAACTTAAAGATTATCTTTTTAAAATTTTGTAATAAATAATCTTAAGATTAAAATTTCTATAGTATTTTCCCGTCACCTGCTGATAATAAATTGTTTGTGAAATTCTTACAATTAAAAAAAGTGCATTGCAAAAACTAAACATTATGTGATTACCAACTTAGTATTAATTTACAAAGAACCCATTTTTCTTGTTTCCTTTCTTTATAAAGGTTTTTGACGTATTACGGAAGTAATTTTTTAGGTGCTGTTAATTACGTTCCGAGTATCGTCAGTTATTTTTTCATTCGAGTGCGGTGCATTTAAAACATTGTTTTGTGTTAAAAACTGTTGTGAACTGTACGATTTACTCGTCAAAAAATGGATAAAAATACTGCACGGCGAGGTAAGTTATTTCACACTTTTTATTGCACAAGTTATAGAATAAATAAATGTTTTACACTGATGTTCGTTATCTCCTATTTCTATTCAATAGACCCCTTGTATAAAATTTAGGTAATTCTTTCATATAGCTGTTTCAGCTATTTCTAAAAGATTTTTAAAAATTTCTTATTCAGGCTACTTATACCGGGTGGTGCATTGCCAGACAGGCCATAGGAAATCCCATGTAAATTTTGATACATTGAAATATTGGCTTCCTATTGAATTTACAACAAAATTGTATTGAACTATTTTGAGGACGTTGATAACAGTAGCTCATATTCTATTTTTTTTTCTGATAAGGCAATTAAAGTTATTTAAGAAAATCTATTTGTAAAATCGTTGCACACCCTCTACATGCCTTAATGAATCACCAGTAATAAATAAAATGCTGTCAACTTTTTAATTCACGTTTCTTTGTATTGAGTTATTTCAAAATGTTTTACAGTATTGAAGAAAATAACAATGATTAAATGGTATTCACATGGAAAATAGTTATCGAAGAGTATCCGACATGTTCTCTACGTTTTCCTGACAGACTTGCATTCCATATAAGACAACAGTTCAAAATATCGTTCTATAGTTTGAGACCAAAGGTACTGTTATTAATAAATGCATGCTTCTTAGAGGCGAAATAATAAGTATCGATGGAAGGCTCAAGAAAATGATGCCGATTTTAAGTGTTTTACTTCATGTAGAAACGCACCAGGCTTCTTGGCAAATTTGGGAGGAAGGATCACGCTAGTACTACGCAAATTAAAGAAATATAAATATCATCCTATAAAAATCAAGACTCGCACTTGGTTTTAATGCTGTCTAACTAGTGTCAGAAGATTGACGTCATCAATCAATCTTCTGACACTAGTTGACAGCTGATCAATCTTGGCAACGTCTCAAACTTCAAAAGGGGAATACAAATGACAAACGGATATATTCGGAATGAAAACAATTCATTCATCTATCCGGGGGGATTTACGAAACTAACATATATATATATATATATATATATATATATATATATATATATATATATATATATATATATATATATATATATATATATATATTATTATATATATATATATATATATATATATATATATATATATATATATATATATATAATATATATATATATATATATATATATATATATATATATATATATATATATATAAAACTTTATTACTTGTTTTTTGGGGTTTTCGGTTTTTTTAAATAAAAATCAATTTTTAAATTAACGTTTCGGTTTATTTAGTTAAACCACCCCATCAGAATATCTAAAAATATTTTTCTATTATTGTATTTAATTAACATGATGAATTTTGAGAAAAGTATGTTTTAAAATATAATTTGTAATGTAAACACTAACCACAACTAACTATATTTAAAATTAGGGGGCACTAGATAACATTCTACTACATTTGTTGGTGGTTGATATAAATACTAAATTTTATCTTTTTAAAAACTATAAAACCAAACATTGGCTTACCTAGGTTAATTTATACAGAATTGTTTTATTGGGTGCAAAAATCGGGGTTTTTTCCTTTTATTATTTCTATTCCCAACAATAAATTGTTGTAAATGGAGCTTAGGCCCTCCGTGTCTGTTCTGAAATTTACGGTTCTTTTGTGTTTTTTTTTTAAAGTGAATCATTTCTTTAATGTTCCTTTTTTTTTACTTTCAAATTCAAAATATTAACATTGTCAAAGTCAAAAAAATTTTGGGAAAATTATCAAGTGCATGATTTGACAGGGCTGTGTGGTTCTGTTAGTGTTAGGACAAGAATATTATTTTACTCCATGCTATAAAAAATTTTATCATAGTTATCATCCTGGGGATAGCTTTCAACTAGCTGTCGTGCTCGCTCAGCAATGTGGCCTGTTTATTTTTATCATTATTTTAATCAACTGTCCTCGTGGATCTTTTATTGGGCCGGAGCCGCCAGCCTTTACTTCCGTCAAATGTTTTTAAAATGTTCGGTATTTAAAATTACGCCTACCTGTTCCATCATTGCTAGAGCGTCTCGTGAAACTGTTTGACCATCACTAAAAAAAATTTTTGTTTTTACCTTGCAAGAGTAAATTTCCTTTACACTTCTAGCAGTAATTCTTTTTCAAGCTCGGTCTCGTTGCATCTCTGAGCAGCTCGGGGTTTGCTGGCTATCAAAGTTTGATAACTCATCATATTTAGACGCCAAAACCTCGTATTTATTTTTACAATTCCTCCGGTTCTCCCACGTTTACCTCGCAGAAATTCGTTAACCGCACGGTAAACGAGCCACATACCTTCTGCTTTTCTTTTTTAAATTTTGATTTCGTTCGACATTGCAAATCGGTTTTTTAAAACGCAAAAACGTACCGTAAAATCCCCAAGAAACGGCAAAGTTCGCTGGAATCACGAAAGCACCAAACTGTCCGTTAGTTAGTCCCCTTGCAAAGGGCCATCACGAATGTAAGGTTTTATAGGGTCCGAAAAACCCAAGTTTATCCGACACAAGTCCTGTCACGGTCGGAAAAAATTCGGCACACTATACTCCGCTTGTATGGTGCCACGAAAGGTTCTGAATGTTTAAATAAAACACCGTTAAAACAAAGGTATTTATTCCAAAAAGTGATTAGATAAATTGTTATCTAAAATATGAAGCCGACAAACAAAATATATTCGGCGGTCACTAACGTATAAACAATACATCAAAATATAAACAAACCCAGACTTAAAGAAAATAAAATTGTCAAATTTAAAAAAGATACGTCGTCTTGCATTTTTATATTTTAAGTTTCAGGCGACGTTCGCCCGATTTTTAACAATTTTTTTTTTCTTTAGTCTTTGGTTTATATTTTGATGTATTGTTATGTAAACCGCCGAATATGTTTTGCTTCTGTGGGCTCATAGGAGTGCAACGTTTATCAATCTTTTTGGATTTCTGTTTAACGGGTGTTTATTTCAGAACCATCGCCCTAAGCAATAGCAAAATATTCCGCAAAAAAACGGAGGGCCTAAGCTCCATTTACAACAATTTATTGTTGCAATAGAAAAAAAAAAAGGAAAAACCCAGTTTTTGCCCCCAATAAAACAATTCTGTATAAATTAACCAAAGGTAATGCCAATTTTGGTTCTATATTTTTTAAAAAGATAAAAATTTCAGTATTATATCAACCACCGAACAAAAATGTAGTAGAATGTTATCTGGTTTTTAAAATTTTTTTTAATATAAGTTGGAAAGTGTTTACTTTACAAATTATATACAATCATACTTTTCTCAAAATTCATCATTTTAAATTTTAAATACAATAATAAAAAAAATATTTTAAGATATTCTGATGATGGTTTAACTAAATAAAAAAATTTAGTTAATTTAAAAAATGACAAAAAACCCCAAAAAAATGCAATAAAGTTTAATATTGCAAACGGTCAAGAAAACAAAACCAAATATATATATATATATATATATATATATATATATATATATATATATATATATATATATATATATATATATATATATATATATACATTTTTAAAAAAAAACCCAAAATGCCGCATTATCTTCCAAATTTTTAAGCGAAAGATCATTCACGGATTTACTGATTAATTGGTTTACTGATTAACCAAGAAATTTCAAAAACTATTTGACCTTTAAAGATAAAGCATTTAACTAATCTCTGCCTCAAGGGGTAGAATGGGGGGTGAAATTTTGTATCGAAGTTTATCATTTCTGGACTAGAAGTATAAAAATTGTTATGTAGACTATTAATTACGATTAAAAATTATCTGTTTTTACATAAATTTTTTAATTGGGTTATTAATTAAACTTATAAATTAACAAACTTAAGGTTTATAGACTTTAACACTCCTAATAATCTAAACTTAACACCACATTTCTATTACATCTTTAAAAATATGTACATCCTTTTAATTTAAATGTTAAACCTACGAACCAACAAAATAACTCTAAATTATCTAAACTTACACCCCGGATTTACAAACAAAACTTAAGGGGGTTTTCTGGTATGGAGCTTCGATTTTTACCTCAATTTCAACTTTTTTTTAGGGTGAAATCAAACAATAAGTAAAACAATGCTGCTACCCTTTTATTCTTCCATCTTAGAGCTCCTTTAAAAAATTTTTTTCGCCCAAAAATGTTAAACCGTCATTGAAACAAAAAGCGCCGAAGAAGGTCATGCTTGCCGTGTTCCGGTAGGCGAGCGCAACGACTATACAGGGTATCCGAAAATGACGATGAAAAATTTTAAGGTAGGATTCTACATAAAAAGATATGAAAAAAGTTCATATTTAAAATAGGTCCGGAAATGCTTCCAGAAGAGCTACAGGCCTGAAGATGGTGTCATAAAAGTAATTTTTATTTAATTTAAAAAAGGATCTACTTACAATCAAAATTCTTCTACGTATGGTTAGAGGGGATTATAGGTCCTTTTTTAAAGTATCAGGTGACCATTGCAACCAGTGGCGTGGAAACAAAGGGGTGGTTAGTTATTTAGGGTTATATTTTTTTTCGCCGAGTGTATTTTTGGACATTTTTACGTAAAAAGGTACCCTTGGTATAAAGTCGTATAGTCGATGGTTTTCGAGATAAACGGAATGTCGTAAGTACCAGTAAATTCGTTTTTCTTTTTGGCAATAAGTGTAAAAGAATAATTATATTTAAAAATAGTATTTAAGCACCTTCTTATTTTTTTACCTAGCCTGTTTACGTATTTAAATGCAGTCTTTTTTTAAGTCCTTTTTCCTCAAAAGCAGTCCCACTACGACTTTATACCAAGGGTACCTTTTTACGAAAAAAAGTTTAAAAAACATAATCTATTTAAAAGATGGGGAAAATACCTCCGGGAAAATATGACCCAAATAACTAACCACCCCTTTGTTTCCACGCCACTGGTTTCAATATGGGTCACCTGATATTTTTAAAAAATGACCTCCCAAATTTCCCCAAACTATTAAAGTTAATTCCTGTATTGTAAGTAGATCCTAATAAATTAAATAAAAATTACTTTTATGGCCCATCTTCCAAAAGCCTTGTACCTCTGGAAGCATTTCCCGGGCTTATGTTTCTATTCAGTGGTTTCTATATTTTTATATCTTTTTATGTAGAATCGTACATTAAAATTTTCCATCGTCATTTCCGGAACCTCTGTATACTAAAGGACTGCTTAGTAGTGATGGGAAATAGAAAAAACAAAAATAAAAAACAAGTGCAATTAGCTTGTTTCTTCCAACCTCAACTCTTACAACTTTTTGAATTGTTATATTTTAGGAACGGTGGCTTTAAAAAAAAAAATAACTACTCTTTTATAGATAATTTTATGGTCCACAATTTTTGTCTTAGGTAATTTTTACGATAAACATATATTCTTTATAATATAAGGTATTGAAAGGAACAAAAAAAAATCAATTTTTTACAACTTCTAAACAAAAAAACCCCCTTCAGTTGTTGTTAGTAGGTTTCGAGACAGACACGTTTAATAGCTTTTAAATACTTTTTCGTAAGTTCCTCACTTACGTTTTCACTACAGCTTTGTGGAGATTTTGTATCTGCAACGCAGACTGGAAGTACTGATATTCTCTGACAATGTGGACAGTTCTTTTCACATTTCCATACAACATACAACAACTCTCGATGGACTTTCATCCATCTGTGTATTTGGTCCAAACATGGACATTTTATAGGGTTTAACGATGTAACTAGGGTCATTTGAACACTTTTGTTTATCATATGTTCAAAAAATTCATTCGAAACAAAATTTATTAAATTTTCTCGTGCGTCTAAATATACTTTTTTTGATTCCTTTGAAAATATATCAGGCGTCAGAACGGTTAATTGGTTATTATGTAACCTTAAAAAACCTAATTTTGGAAGATCTCTGAAAGGCGTTTGGTTCTATTACTGAAATGTGGTTGTGATTAAAAAAAATATATCGAAGTGTTGGAAGACCATGAAATCTACCAGCATTTATTATTGTCAAGAAGTTATGAGATAAATCCAAATCATATAATCGAGTGCTATTAACGAACCAATTGGAAGAAATATATCTTAATCGATTAGACGACAAGTTTACCCTCTCTAGAGCTGGCAAGTAGCTAAATGCGAAATCTTCAATATAATCAATTTTCACTAATAACAAAGTTACCAATGGTGGACACTTAATTTGGATAAATCTCTCTGTGTATATATATATATATATATATATATATATATATATATATATATATATATATATATATATATATATATATATATATATATATATATATATATATATATATATATATATATATATATATATATATATATATATATATATATATATATATATATATATATATATATATATATATATATATATATATAAAGTGTCAAAAGTATGAAGCGCACGATTTAAATGGGCAATAAAGGAACTTAAAACAAGACCAAAAAGCCAAAAGCACATTGGTTAAAAGTTAATTGTTTCCGAAATATGGCTTTTCAAAGTTTAAAAATTTTGGCAATACCGCGCCCGCTTCATTATAACGAGTCGGACGTTGAACGTTTGTTGCGAGATTTTACATATTTACACTTTTTTTAAAGAGAATATTTTATTTGGAAATAAATTTAAGTAAAAAGCAATAAATTATTGTTTGGCTCATTTTCTGATTTTTTTGACACTATGCAGCTCCGCAACTGTTATGAACCAGCCTCCCCTGCATATAAATTACGTTTTTTTCTTTACTTTCTACTTTATTTGGGCTTCTTATTTGTATTTAAAAAATAATTGTACTCACCGCAGAATTAAGCTGAATATCCCTTTAAAGAAAACAGCAATTTTTTATTTTGCTTGCAAAATAGAAAGTCTCTAATCATATAAAAAAACAGCTGTGAACTGTGGTATGTGATACGTTTACTTCGCGTTTCCAAAACTCTTTGGTACCGTTGTGGAAATATTCACATTAAATTTAAGCTGCTAAATTAGGATTTTGGTTTGCCTCGCCATAAATTAATAACATATTATTATATTCCCGAAAGCGCGGTTGTCAATTGTTTTTTTTTACATTTTTAACTGAGGAGGGTCGTAGGAAAAAAGTTTATGGGAATTTGTCATAATATTTTTAGGTTTTCCATTAGATTTCGAGAGATTGCCCACATATTCTGGAACACCCTGTATATTTTAAAGACTACATAAAATTTTCATTGGCTAACGCAACGCGTTCCAAGATTATAACTTTAACTACATTAAAAAGTTGACTTTAAAAAGCTATAATAAAGAGAAAATGGTTTAAAAACATAGTAAATAACATTACATGATTTTTAACATTTATTAGATGAAAATAAGCTTTAAAACATGCTTATATATTGGTAACCTACTTGGTGTAAAAAAGAAATATAAATAGAGTTTAAAAAAATATACAAGAAATCGTAATATATTTTTTAAGAAATATAGTAGGCCATAACTTATTTCGTATTTTTAATTTTTAAAGTAAATAATTTTATTTTGTGTTATCATATATATATATATATATATATATATATATATATATATATATATATATATATATATATATATATATATATATATATATATATATATATATATATATATACTTCTTTTTACAGCAAAATAGTTATGCTCTTTTATCCGTATGACGAAAAGGCTATTTTTAAACAAATTGCATTACCATTAGAGGAAAGACAGATCTTGAACCTAATGGAATATTCAATCAAATCGCAGGAGTCGACGTACGTGACGTCATGTCTCCGAGAATAATGGCGAATAAAACCAGAAATTCGGCTGGAAGGGTTTTCGGTTTACATTAAATGGGATATAAATCTAGCACCGAGCTTTTAGACGTTTTAGATTGATGTTGTAATAATCCTTCAAATTAATGCTAGATTAACTACAGTCAACCCTTAAAAATATTTTATGACTAAAAATAATATTGAAAAATAATGGCCTAGTCCATATATAACAACACGCGATTGCTAGGATTCCATGAAAGAAAACCTCAAGATTATTTAAAAGTTTTGTTTAAAATATGTCCTAAAAAATCAGAAAATAAGTTCCTGTTTTTTGGTATAATCTTATAATCTGTTCATTCTTAATTAAGAAAAACACCTAAAACCATGGTTACTGTCTTTTTAAATCAATGCCGTTGTAACCATGGTTACTGCTGTTTTTCTCAATCGAAAATAAATAGATTCATCAACTTTAAATGCGATTTATAGTGCTACTTACTATGAAAAGCCCAACCGCTGTGTTCACACGTCGTCGTCGTGGTTGGCCCAGTAGGATCTTTTGGAACATGCGCTAAAGTTGCTGGTTATCGGCAACTCTTTTGGCTAGCGTATGGAACGGGATCCGAAGCTAAGATAAATACAAGGCTTAACTCAAGGTGTTAGCATACCGTGCTGAAGAGTAAATGACATCCTGTGCCTTAAACAGGTGTCTCCAACGGTGCCTCTGAGACACAGGGCGACCTCTCAGAGTATCTAGCCTTACTGCGGTAATGCGGGGCTCTTCCGTGGTGGACTATTACTTCCCTAGCTCCAAACAAAAAGCAGACAGAACCTGCTTTCATAGAAAAAAAGTGACAAAGGTGCGCTGACCGAAACAGATAAATCCGTTTCGAGAGGTGCCACTCAAGGTTACAAGCAGACAAAGGTGCGCCGACCGAAACGGGTGAATCCGTTTCGAAAGGTGCCCTTGAAGTCACCGGCGCCTGTTTCTCGGGGAATGACTAATCCATCCCGAACAAACAGGTGCTTAGGAAGGATACCTGAATCCAAACAGAAGGCGGACAGAACCGCCTTCATAGGAAACAGGGTTCCCTGGCTTTAAACAGAAAGCGGATAGGACCGTTTTCATAGGGTAAGGCTAGAGATGCGCCTCAGAGAAACATCTGGTTCATGTAACAAGGACCTGGTAGCTACCCACGTCACTAGACCGGGAGAGGAGGGCATGACAGATCTAATTGTCTGCTCGTCATACTCTCCAGGAGACAGGGACACCAGAACACATCAGAACATATTGTGCTCGTGTCCGGTAGCGACACGAGTAAGAGGATATGTAAGAACTCTCTCCCAATCTGGTATCGGATTCATTAGAAGTCCGATCCTATTGGGAGAAATAAAAGGTCTGAGCCACAATAGACCCTTGCCCTTGTGTTGTGGTTTTGATTACTCCAAGGGCAGATTCTAGTCCAAGTAACGCGTGAATGATTCCTATCTCGCTAGCTCATTCGGGTACCTATACAGTATCTCCACGAATGGAATTTACAAGATCACAAATAGACCAAAAAGCAAAAGAAAAATACAAAATTTAATTTGTAATTAATATTTTCTAAGCTGCAAAACAGCTAGCTTAGTGAATATCATTTTATATTTATTAAGCAAAAAGTTTTTATAATATAATTTTATAAAGATGACCAAATATCCTATCGCTTCTCATTGAATCAATATCTGGTTCAGTTTAAAACCCAAGTGGGAAAAAACTCATATTGAAAAGATTCTAAAAAAGGAATATATTTCCTTCCATTAAAACCCCACTTTATTTACACAATGAAGCTGGATAATAAAAAGAATAAACTAAATTTTTATTTGTAGTGAAGACAAAATTTAAGATAAAAAAAACTACAATTCATTGCACTAGTTGGTTTTGTTTAACAATATTTTTTATCCAATTTGTTGTTTTGCTTTACTAAGCAAAAATATTTATTGATATAAAACTTATAGGTATATTTCTTCGTTAATTGCTTATGTATGAGTATAATAAACGTATACAAAATAAAATAAGTGTCAAATTAGTTGCATAAAACAGAAAAAAAGTCAATAAAAACTATGATTTCCACAATTTAATAACAAACCGAACGCCTAAAAAATATTGTAACGAACTCGGATATTAATTGACAATTAATAATACCAACCCCTAACTGACCTGCCATTATTAATACCCTTGTTTGCTTAATTCATTTTATTTTTACCCATAATATTTACAGATTAGCTACGTCACGATAATGTAATATTTATAATGTACAAATCAGTCAGCATTTTTAACAGCAAATTCGAAGACCATAAAAAATCCTATTTATATTTAAAAAACGATCGGAATCTGTTGTTATTCCGCAATAAATCCCCAGTAAGCCTTAGAAAAGCTAGGGTAAGGTTATAATAAGCTTAGTCAAAAGCGAAACCTTTATAGGACTTCGGCTGCCGGCAGGATCAAACGCAATTTAGGAGCTGCTTGTTTTTTCGCCCGAGATGCTGCGGAAACATGTGTGTGCCAATATAAGCCACAAGAAAAACACAGCGCTTAAAATATAGACAGAGATGTATTAGATAAAAATATATTACTAAAATATAATATAATATACAGGGTGATTAAAAAATGTAAAAAATCACTTGGATATAAAAAAGCACGTAAAAAGAATACTCTAAGTTCATATAAACTTTTTTCGTATAGGCCTTCTCTTCGAAGATATTGACTCCCAAAGAGCTCCTATAAAAACAAGTTTTTAAGACCTAATTAATGAACCACCAGGTATATTCCAGTTTTATTTTAATAGGATGTAGCACCAAGTTAGACTCTCTTACAGGTGCAGGGCCATTAAAATTATTAGAATTGTTTCTCGAAAGCTTCCCGAAAAGCTTTGTAGCTTTCATCGTAAGTGCTTACTGGTAAGATCCAACAAAAAGTCGAATGTCGACTAGTAAACGTTTCTTTGCTATGGAGAAAATTGCATCCCCATGAAATTCGGTTAGTGCAGAAATTGAAGCCAGCAGACTTTAAACTGATGAGTTTGCAAATTAATTTTACAGATTAGTGACATACCCTGACCCCCTAGAAGCCCCGATTTAAGTCCAGCAGACTTATTTTTATAGAAACACCTTAAAAGCAACTTATACTTTAGTAATTTGACAACGCTAAGGCAATTCAGGCTGAATTTTCAGCAAAAAAATTTAATCAATTTTAAGAAAAATTCTTACTCAATTTTTTTACAATTTTTGTGCCCAATTGGTAGGATGTCGTAATCGCCAAAGACATCATTATGAAGATTTGCTTTATAAAAAATAAAATTATAGGTAATTTACTTACATATAAAAAAGTTAACGCTTTTTAATAAATTATATATTTTTTAAAATTTTTAGAAGTAAATTCGTTTCTGGGCCAGCCGATATATCACAACTTGTTTTTCCCGATAAATTGCCTATAAATAAGCTTTAAAATCCGGTAAGCTTTATAACCTTACTTAAAGACACAACTTTTAAGGCTTCGGCTGTCGACCTTGTGTATTATAATAAACGTAGCTAAGGCGATGGGTATTTATTGAATTATCTTCACTATAAAAAAATATTTGAAAAAGTATAAACACGATATTAAAAAAAAACAAAACTTATTAAAAAGAAATTAAAAAAGCAAAAAGTTTTTAAAACAAGATTTATATAAATTATTATATATCTGTTAAAGCTGTTACCGCAAATTAAAAAAAATCATAGGGTGGCAATGGGCTGAGTCAAAACAAGGAGACGTTCGCTGCCCAAGAAATAAAAGATATTATGACCAAAAAAATATTGGATATTTATTTTAGGATGTGTCCCAACATAGACTGGGGCCAAAAATATTGAAATAATATAAGAAAGTTAGCTGAGTAATTCCAAGCAATTTATGTACATCATACATCACATATACTGTAAGTCCCAAGAGTCCCAAAATGCCCAATTATCTCACAAACTATTGGGATAGACTGTATGAAATTTGAAAACTAGTGGGAAAATAACATTTTGCGTTTGCTGGAAGTACAGGCGACGTTTCCAGATGTTTCACTTTCAAGAATTTAGTGTAAACGTTTTAGTTTTAAACTGAATACCCACTTCTTGATATTTTTTTAAATTCACTGCGTAATTAGCTGTATAATAGTACTTAAATATCAGAGTCTAAAATTAAAAGTATTCCAAATAAATGGCTTATTCTTAAAGCAAGTGACGTATCTTGTATAAAAATAATTGTGGCACCTTGTTGGTTAGTTTGGGTTAGTTTTAGCTTCTATCTTCTTAAATGTATAACAGGCACTTTGACAATTAGATTAAACGTATTAAAAAAATGACTAAAATGGTTTACTTAAAGAAACAAGCAAAAATTGCGTCTGATATCTCAAGAATAAAAATCATTTTTTTCCGTCATATAAGTTAACCATTTTAGACAATTGTTAAAGTAAACGAAAATAATCTAATTGTCACAGTGTTCCATCTATTACACATTTTTGAAAGTAGCAGTCAGAATGAACAAAGTGCGATTTTTTTTTCTATACGGGATGCATCACCTGCTCTGAGGAAAAGCCATTTATTTCCAATACTTTTAATTTTAAATGCCGATATTTTAATAGCAATATACAGAAACTACACAGAAAATCCGAAGAAATAATAAAAATGGTATCCCATTTAAAAATAAAAGTTTTCTCGAAAGTGGTCATATGATAACAGGTAACATCACCAGTACTTACAGGGAATGCAAAATGTTATTTTCCCTGTAGGTTTCAAATTTTATATAGTGTATTCCAACAGTTTGTGACATACACTTCGGGACTTTTAGGACACATTGTATGATCACATTTATCATATTTACTGCGATCTAACTGGTGTCAGACGATTGACTAGGGTTATCTTCTGCATGCTCTGTGTTTAAGGTGGGCGCATCTACTAAATGACTGGTTGTTGCTGGTAGAGTTGTAGATTTTTCTTCTGATACGGTGGTTTTCCATGTTTTTGGAATGTGTAGAGCGTCGTCCTCTTTAATAGGTTCTTAATTTTTTAAGTTTTTATGGTTTCTTGAATTAGCTTTATCTTAAAGTGGTTCTCATTGGAACGCTGTCTGCAGCTATAAGAGTATATTTTAAACTGTTTCTGTATGCTGCTAAAAATAGCAAATAGCAGCAAGTGTTAATTGTTTCCTATGGCCAGTTTATACTCTTCTAGTCTTGAAGAAATTTTCATACTGTAAACGCCCTGGTTATCTAGTTTTATTCCTTTCTTGGGATTAGTGAGGCACGAGTGTCAATTAAAGAAATTAATTCAAGAAGAAACCGATCTTTGCATAGGATTTTAAGATGGTATGGATCCAAAAAGAACGAGAACACAAAACTAGATGTCCTAGGGTAACAACACCAAATAGGACATTTGGTTTTAGTTCAATTTGTGTCATTGCGAATTACAATGGACACTTTGCTATTAGTCAAAATACTCTAAAAATGAAGAAACTTTGTATTTTGTGCAAAATTTATATTAAAACCAATGTCCTAGCAAAGCGCTTTAGGTCGAAACCATCATCAGTGTATCTGCAAGTAAGAATTGAACAATAAAAGCAAATTAAAGAAAGGTTTACATATTTTAAGTAACAGTTATGGTTAAAAGGTTTTAAAGTGAATTCTAGGATTTAAGATAACGAATCTTGATAAAGTAACAAAATTAGTAAACTTGGTACAAAGAAAACAGAAAAAGTTCAAAACTTACTCGTCAAGCAGGAGTAGCAGCAATTGAAGCGTACATAATATGTAAACAGGAAATCGACAAACTATTACATTATTAAACTAAAAATTAATTTTTATTTTTAATATTTAAATTTTTTATTTTTTTATTGTAATAGTTTGTCGATGTCTTGTTTACATACATATTATGTACGCTTTAATTGCTGTAACTCCTGCTTGACGAGTAATTTTTAAACTTTTTCTGTTCTTTATATACCAAGTTTACTAATTTGTTTCTTTTTCAAGATTTGTTATCTCTAATGCCTAAATTTACTTTTTAAATTTGTTAAAAACCTTTTAACAATAACAGTTCCTTAAGATATTTAAACCTTTCTTCAATCTGCTTTTATTGTTCAATTCTTACTTGCAGATAGCACTGATATTGATTTTTACCGAAAGCACTTTGCTAGGATATTTGTTTTAGTATGAATTTTGCTCAAAATACAAAGTTTCTTCATGTCTTACATTCCTAGGTGCACACAGCCATTAGTAGCATTTTTTATACTCTTTAACATTAAAAAATGCAAAAAACCATTGTCAATCGTGATATCTGGTTTAATAGCATTTTAACCACAACTAACCACATCTGAAAAATAATAGAACGTAACGTTTGCGAGTGTATTTTGACTAATACCACAATAACTAATGGTGGCTACTTAATTTAGCTAAGCCTGTATATCTAGTTAAATAGAAAATTTATTTATAAAGATAATAAAATAGGTTTTAAACAAATACGTTTTTACCTTTTCTTATGACTCAGTATATTTTAAATCGTATTTTTTATTAGCTGCCAAAAGAGAGCTCGAAAAAAGAATATTTTATTTGAATGTAATTTAGTACAAAAATCTAATTTATAATGAAAATTAAAACGAGCTCAAATTCCCAAATCCCGTTTGCGTTTCGAAAGATTTTGTACAGAATATAAAATTTATTTTGCGGAGTTGAAAAGCCATTCCAATTATTTTTAATAAGCTCAAATATATTTTTCCTTTGAGCTTTTCCACTTTTTAGCAATAAATGTAATTAACATTTGAAAATAAACAAGGCTACTTGAGAAATAATTATAAGGGCTGGGCAATGCATAGTTGCAGTAAATGACAAATTTAAGATGAAAGGTAACCCATTTTCGACCAGCGTTGCGAAATGCAACACCCGTGTTACTTTTTTTATTCCAGACCAGACACTTTGGTTATCCGATATGGCTTTACTATTATTATAAAAGTACAGACATTTATTTATTCTGTATGATAAAAACTTAAATTCTATATTAAACGTATATTATTTTAATATCCCAAATTAGGCATTTGTTGCCCATCAGGAACCACTTTTTATTTAATTACTGTAAAGCGGCACATTTTTTGTAAACTTTTTTGGAACCAAAATAAAAAAGATTTGTAGTATTAAACCAACCTACAGGGTCAGTAAAAGTGTGATGCTTACGATTTTAATGCGCAATAGTGGAGCTCAAGCAAGTCAAAAGGTTTATAAGACATATGTGTTATAACTTGACAAATTTTTGTCTAAACGATATCAAAGTAACAAACTTTGAAAGCAATTATTTTTAAAATGCTTAACAATTGGAAACTTTTGTCTTAATGGCTTGTAAATTGGTTCATTTGCCAATAAAATAAACTAAGTTTTAAAGTTTTAATCTATAAATGTAAAAAAATAATTATAATTTTTTTCCCAGTTAAAAATTTAAAAAGAATTGGCAATAGCGCTACCCAAAAGCCTCGTGTCGTCGTGCATTGTGCCTACTGGTGGCGATATGTATATAGCTCAAACGACGGCTACCTCCATTTAGGACAACCATAGTGCAGGCGTACCAAAGAGTTTTGAAAACGGGAGGTGTGCAACCGAGAAATCTTATTCTTTAAGCAAAACAAAAAAAAGTGTTTTAAAACATAATAATTTGTGTTTTTAAATTTATATTCAGCATAATTTTGTGTAAGTATACATTTATGTAAATAAACATCTCTTTAAAAAAAAGTGTAAATATATAAATGCTTGCAAAAAAACGTTTCAAGTTCCACTTGATGTGAAGAAGCGGGCGCAGTGTAGTCAGATTTTTTTAAAAACTTTATATATTTAACTTTTGATCCATGTGTTTTTGGTTTATTTGATTTGTTTTGAGATCCACCCATTAAAATCGCAAGCATCATACTTTTTACACCCTATAAGTATATAACGTATTAAAAAAACATGCGTACACAAAAAACCTTACTAAATTTGATTGTTGCCAAAACGCAACACTGGTCTAAAGCATATCTTCAGCAAAAGCATGTAGTAAAACACTGAAATGATATCACTTGGAAATGGTTGAAGACACATCACTAGCCAAAACGTTGTGTACCAATTAACAAATAAAGAGAATGGTGTTCTAGTGTTATTGAAAGAATCTCTTTGGTTAGGTGAAACGATAACTTCATTGTGACGGTTATACAGTGACGTAACAATAGGGTGGCAGAACGGGCAAAATGCCATAGACCTCCGGCATTTTGCCCGTTTTTAAGAGAATAATTGATGTGTTATCTTTTTTGAAAAGCCTCACCCTAAGTACCGACTATGAAGTACCACATTGTTTGAAACGAAATGCTCATTTCATGTTAATAAAAATATTTGCGACCATAAACCGGAGTTTGCGAACTTTTACTAAGTCTGGGGCTTTTTCTTTCGCCCATCATTTTAATCATCTTTAATTTAGGCCATTTAATTATATTTTTAATAAGTTCAAGTATATTTAATTACCTACATCTAAAATAAATTGGAAAAAAATAATGGCAAAAACAAAAAAAAGCTTCAAACTTGCCATTTTAATAAAATTTTGCCATTTTAGACGTTTTCGATCTTTTATTAAAAAAAAATCATAATACGCTTTGTGCACCACAATTTTTTTTAATTACAATTAGTTAGCTTGGGAACTAGAGTTAATGTGTTTTGGCGCGTTGGGCGCCTCATTTTTTTTTTAATAAAAGATCAAAAAACGTCTAAAATGGCAAAAATACCAGTTTAAAGGGTATTTTTGGTACTTGCATTTTTGTTTATTTTACCAATCCATTTTAGATGTAAAGTAGAATACTTGATTTTATTATAAATGTAATAAAAGGGACTGAATTATCACGAATATGATGGGCGAAAAAAGGCCAATCTTACCCACCTCCTTTATTTCTTCATAGCTACTTATTTTAAAATTTATCATAAAACCATGTTTATGACACTCTAGATTGGTATTTTAAAAACTAAATGTTTGAATACAAAGGTGGTAGATGATATATGTGTCATTGTCATTTCAGGTCAAACTGGAAGTGATACAAATCAAATCGAACGATGCATATATGTGTAAAATTCGACCAATACATTTTATTATAATACAAAAAAATCTCTTTAAGAAATCCCGGTATAAAAAGAACAAAATATTAATAATAGACGGGCTAAAATTATTTACTGTTAATTAAACCCTTTTTGTTTTTAATCAGAATAATCCTGATACCATATAGAAAACTTTGTATTTTCCATTTTTTTTTTAAATTTGGTTTGGTTTTTTTATATTCAATACAATAACTAATTGTTATTAAAAATATATTTTAGTTTGTTTTAGGATAGACTCATTTATTTGTAAAACCTTTTCATCACAAAATGTTTATTGATTTACAATAGGCTATTAAATTAAGTTTAATAAAAAAAACAGTAAGATAAATCAAAAAAATTAAAAAAATAGGTTGATGTTAACAACTAAAATTATTAGATATTTATTACGAACAGGACAAAGAGCAGCGTAATATTAACTACAAATTTATAAACTTTACGTTTCGTTGGCTTTGCCGTTTCGGTGCCGCCCAGAGTCAAACGACAACTGAATTACAAGCGATTTGCAAGCCAACTGTGGCGGCGGTATTTATAAATACGAGATGGTTTGAAAAGTCCGTGCAAAGTCCGAGAGATGGCACCACCGGCGCGTATCGAGGTCATGTTTAGTTAGTAGCATCTGTTGAATAAACGCACACCAAGTGTCAGCCATATTGGTCTATTTCTTTGTGTCTGGCATTCGTGTAAATCAAAGTCAGGATTTTCAAGAAATGGACGAAAAATCTGTGATTAAACATTCTTTATGAAAGTAAAACGGCGGGAAAAAAGAAGATTATAACATTATGGTGACTGCACTCGAAGAACAGTTTACAAGTGGTTTCAAAATTTTCGGACTGGCCATATGAGCACAAGTGACGCTGAACGTTCTGGACGGCCTGTGGAGGTCACGACTCCAGAAATCATTGATCAAATCCATATGATGATGGATGACAGAAGAGTTAAGGTACGTGAGATTGCTAGTGCTGTGGGCATCTCGACTGAACGGGTACATAATATTTTACATGAACATTTGGACATGAGAAAGCTATCCGCAAGATGGGTGCCACGATTGCTCACGCTTGACCAAAAACGGAATCGTGTGAAGTGTTGCAAGGATGGTTTGCAGCTGTTCCAGAAGAATCCGGAGGACTTTATGCATCGTTTCGTCACTGTGGATGAAACATAGATTCATTACTATACTCCTGAGATCAAACAACAATCTAAGCAAGGGGTTACCAAGGGGGAATATGCACCAAAAAAGGCGAAGACCGTTCCTTCGACCGGAAAGGTTATGGCGACTGTCTTTTGGGATTCGCAGGGGATAATCTTTATCGACTATCTGGAAAAGGGTAAAACTATTACAGGTGCATATTATTCATCATTATTGGACCGTTTGAAAACCGAGCTGCAAGAAAAACGCCCACGATTGGCCCACAAGAAAGTCCTTTTCCATCACGACAACGCACCAGCACACACCTCAGCAGTTGTGGTCGCAAAACAATGGAAATAGGATTCCAACTCGTTTCACACCCCCCCTATTCTTCAGACTTGGCTTTCTTGGACTACTATTTGTTCCCCAATTTGAAGAAATGGCTGGCGGGACAAAAATTCTATGCAAACGAGGAAGTGATTGCAGACACTGATCGATATTTTGCAGACTTGGACAAATCCTATTATTTGGAAGGGATCAACAAACTGGAACATTGTTGGACGAAGTGGCTAAGCCTGAAAGGAGACTATGTGGATAAATAAAAAAGGTTTACCCCAAACAAGTAAGTAGTTTTTATTTTTGCACGGACTTTTCAAACCTACCTTTAGTAACATTAAACGCCTCAAGTTTAACTTGCGAACGGGAACGATAAGTCAAATTCATTAATTGACTAAGGTCAAAGACACTGGCGCCGAAGTGAACGCGCCGAATTGTACTTAACCCTATTTTTAAGAAGGTTTACTCGTAAACCGCTTTTCTTAAGAATTAAAAAAAAAAAATATCGGTTTAATAAAAGTGTCTTTAATCTAATTAAAAAAAACGATATTTTTTTATCGTCTGTGAAATGGGATGTTAACAATCAAATTGTGCATGCATTCATTTCGAAACATCTCAAAAATAGGTCTTACGATATTTTTTAAAAAGTAATGCAATAAAAAAATTCCAAAAAAACCCTGAATTTTTGATCATTTTGTTAGAAATATATTGATTTTAAAAGTTTACGTAGGTCTGTTTGTTATAGGAAAATAATGTACTATTTTATTCTTTGTTGACGTTATAGCTCCTATAGAAGGTGTATTTTAGGACTGGGTGGGTCCAAAAAGTGTAAAATAGTGTAAAATATTACTAAATAACGAATTAATAAAATATTTGTTGACCCTAATTAAATTGTTTAAAATGTGTCATTTTTAAGAGACTAAAATTTAAAAAAAACTGATAGTTCCTTTCCCATAGTTTTAATGCAAGTTCATTGTAACAAAATTTGTATAATATATTTATTTTTTTACTATAATATATTTAAATTTAAACTATATATTGAAAGTTAGTTCCGAACAACGTAATTAAATGTAAGTTTTACCAATAAACTGAATCGTTTCTTATTCAGTCAATTTCTAATTTATTAAACCCTGTGGTAAAATTCTCATGCCATATCCAGAACTAGAGTGGCAAAGTTGCCCAGTTAAAGTTGTATTCGATGAAGTTTGATTAAGTTTGCAATATCGGCGAAATACGGATTATATTTAGAAATGCAAGATACAACTGTATAATTTCAGAATCTATCAGTTCGTTCGGTTGATGAGATATAATAATACAAGATTATTTTCCATTATGGTTAACGTATTGTGCGAGTCTCTAAATTAAAACAAATTTAATAAACCCAAAACAAGTTAATTTTATAAATTGCTCGGACCTGTCGATTAGTCTTTTTAATCGTGCTTTTTTCTATGAAAGAATTATTGTTATACTATGTCCCAAATTTAAGATATGACATTAGACATTATCGATGCTTTTTTTTAGTCGGAAACTAGATATTTTTTATAAGCATTGTTAAAGCGCGTGTTGTTTGCTAAAAATTAAATAACAAAATGTTAAAAAAATTTGTATATTATTGTATATGGAGGAAAAGTGATACTTTTTATGGCGCGATCGTGTTTAACAGCCAAACGGAGTGAGGATAGAGCCATAAAAAGTAACTTTCCCTTTAAATAAAATATGCTGTTTTTTCTTTAAACGTCAACAAATCAATGCACATCCCTTATTTAGTAATAATTATTAAAGATAACTGGGTTCGCAGGTCGGCTTAGACCGGTGTCGGTAAATAGTTGCTATAGTAATGTAACAAAGCTGTCAGTGGACACTGTCAACAATAATTATTTTTTAAATTACGTCTCCAATTGCGTTTTAATTCCGTATTGATAAGCAGTTATTGAGTAAGTACAATTTATATTTAATTGAGTAATAAATAAATTATTAAAAAAGTCATAATATTTTCCCCCAGTTAAAAATAAAAAAATGGCAACAGCGCTATCCAATAACCTCGTGTAGTCCTATATTGTGCGTAGTGGTGGCGATATGTTTGACCGTTGTAGGTCAAACTGTTTTTAAATTAGAAAAATATGCCGAAATGTTATTAATTTGCGGTGAGGCAAAAAAATGGTAATCTAGCAGCTTAAATATACCTTGAAAAATTTTCACGACTGCTATATTCACTTAGGACAACCATAGTGCAGGCGTAGGTACCAACGAGTTTTAAAAACGGGATGTGTGCAACCGGGAAATCTTTTTCTTTAAGCAAAATAAAAGTGCTGTTTTAAAATATAATAATTTGTGTTCTTTAAGTGGATATTTAGCTTAATTTTGTGGTAAGTACACTTTTATGTAAATTAACATCTCTTTAAAAAAGTTTAAATATGTAAAACCTCGCAAAAACGTTCCACCTTCGATTCGATATGATAAAGCAGGCGCGGTGTTGCCATATTTTTTTAACTTTAAAAAGCGATATTTCGAAAACAATCAACTTTTTACCCATGTGTTTTTGACTTGCTTTGACCTTCACTATCTCTGTCAGCTGAGCGGTGAATTGCGCTATTACCAGGAGAAAAACAATGGTGGTGAATATTTATATAAGAAAAATTATTGTAGTGATTGATTTATATTTTTGTTGAATATTTTTAATAATAATAATAATAATAATAATAATAATAATAATCTTTATTGTCTAACAGTAATCCATTTATAAGACAATTTTATACATAGCAGTAATATAATGAAAAAAAGAAAAAAATCAATTTATATACAAATTATAATAGTAAAAGTATTTGACAACTAAAAACTTATAAAATAAGACTAACCAGTCCACAATAACCTACGTTTCAATACTTTTGTAAAATGAACTGATGACAGGTCGTAAGCATCAATGTCGTTACAGGTCTCATTAAAAAGGCGCATGGCTTGAAATAGTGGTGTTTTAATCAAAACATTAGTAGAAGGTGTAGGTAAGTGAAATGTAGGAGAGAGTCTGACAGATCTAGAAGAAACATGGAACATTATCTGGGATAGTAATTCAGGGCGGTCAATAAGGCATCTGCAGACTTTGAAAAGAAATTGGATTGATATATATTTTCTGCGATCGTTTAAAAAGGAAATCTGAGACCGTCTTAGGAGCTCACCCTGATCGACACCTCTAGATGGAAAATGTCCACTACTTTTAAATACAAGAAATTTAACAAATTTTGTTTGGACATTTTCTATTTAACTGATATACTTGTTGTAAATAGGATGCCAACTTGAATTACGCATGATAAATCCCAGTATTGTCATTGCTTTACTGCATATCTGGTCTATGTGGTTTGCAAAAGAGAACTTTGGATCAAAAGTAATACCCAGATCCTTGAATGTCTCACAAAGACCAATAACAGCATTATCCAATCTGTACTCGAAGGGAATAGGATTAGCCTTACTTGTGTAGGTCATAACAAAACATTTTTCGGTGTTTAGGGGTAGATTGTTGATATCACACCATGATTGAACTATTTCCAAATCACCCTGTAATGTGAGGCAATCAGACTGATCCCCAATAACTCTGAACAGCTTCAGATCATCCGCAAATAGCAATACGTTACCTGAGATATCACAACATATATCATTGATGAATAATGAGAACAGTAGAGGAGCCAGGTTACTACCCTGTGGAGCACCACTTGTGGCTTCAAAGTTATAAGATTTATGACCCCGGATTTCGACATACTGCCTTCGATTACTCAAGTAGGATTTTAAGAATAATAGCAAATCAGCACTAAAGCCCATGTCATCCAGTTTATGCAATAATATGGAATGGTTAACGCGGTCAAAGGCCTTTGAAAAATCGTTGTAGATTACATCGACCTGCATACGCCCATCAATAGCCGCGCCCGTGAACTGAGCAAAACAAGCCAGATTGGTCATAGTGCTACGCCCGTCAAAGAATCCATGCTGGTTCGGTGAAATTATGCCTTTAACCTGAGAAAAAATACATTTATACAACGACAATTCAAAAACCTTGGCAAATGCGCACAAGATAGAGACTGGTCGATAGTTGACAATTTCATTGACATTACCCTTTTTAAAAACCGGAGTAATTCGCGCTTGCTTCCATATGTCAGGAAAGGTATTTGCGCGGAGAGCCAAGTTAAAAATAAAACATAACGGTTTTAATAAAGCAGAGGCACAGTCCTTTACAATAAAGCAAGGTATATTGTCAGGGCCACAAGTTGCTTTATTTTTTAATCTCTTTAATGCCCTTGAACCAACCTGATCTGATAGTTGATTAGGAGTAATGTTTGAGGAATATGTACTTCTGCGTTTTGAATAGACACGATTACTGGGCCTGCTGTAAACGCTGCCAAAGAAGTTTGCAAATGCATTCACCACATCATTAGGGTCAGAATAATGATTATCCCCATGTACAAGCACCTCAGGCAAGGAAGTGGAATTTTTCTTAGTGTTAATGAATGACCAGAATTTAGCAGGATCACTTGTGATGGTATTCTCAGCCCTCACAATGTAATTCCTGTATGCAGCAACAATTTTCGTCTTGATGGCAGCCCGTAATTCGTTATATTGTGTGCGATGAAATGGCGAATTGGATTTTTTAAGTTTTTTAAAAAGTCTATGTTTTCGTTTTATGCATTTAATTATTTCCGATGTAAACCAAACAGGAAATGTTCGTTTACGGATTATAGATTTAGGTACACAAACCTCGATTATCCTATACAGTGTCTCATAGAGTTTATTACATGATTCATTTACATCATTTGAAACATAGAGGTCAGACCAATCAATATAATATCTTATCTTAATGTTAATAAAAGCATCTGTATTCCTTAAATACAGGTATTATACATATGTACAGGTTATTCATTTTAAAGTAAACAGGGCTTTATTTTTGAACTTCCCTGTACTTTTTTAAAAAACGAATATAGCCATTCATTAATTTTTTCGTAGAATTTAATAATCTAATAAGAAAAACATTTAAAACAATAGCAAAAGAGTTACAGCACGAATGGCGTATTTTTATAAATAGATAGAGGTTTTCACGAGGAATTCGGTGTTCGGTTTCTGGGTTTATTTTTTGCGGTTCTGCTGCAATTGTCTAAAAACTGCATGATACTATAAGGATAGTTTCACCTGAAAAAAACCTGGCTGCCGCAGGTCACAGGTGCTTATTTGTCAAAGTCAAGAATGTTAAAAATACGTTTATTACTTTTTGAAGTAGTTTTATAATCAGGTTTTAATCAGAAGAACGGCTTTAAATTATATTATATGCTAAAAATGATATGATATGTCTATTTCTAAACCAAACAGCAAAATTACAATAAACGGAAAAAATTAAAATACCATATGAGGTAAAATATGGTGGTAATAAGAACACTTATAACAAAAAATTATAATATTACTAATAATTTAAATGTTCTATATGACCCCCGTTATTTTCGAAACATATAACCTCTTCTTAGCCTATCTAAGCTCGCCGATATTATTTGAGGTTCTTGGTTAAGACGATTAATTTCATTTACAATTTTTTCTATCATTTCTTCCGTGTTTGTGTTCCTATTTTGGTAAACGACATTCTTCAAGTGACTCCATAGAAAAGTGTCCAAAATTGTAATATCTGGACTATTAGGTGGCCATCTAATAGCGCCATAAGGTCCAATCCACTGATTGTATCGGCGATTGAGAAATGGTTGCCAAATTATCTTTTGATACGTTTTCAGTGGCAATTCTTCTAAAATGTCCTTAATATCGTTTTCAAGAAGATTGAGATATCTTTCTCCAGTTAAGGATCCCTCATAGAATATTAGCCCGACAATTCTATTGTTAAGCACACCACACCAGACATGAAGAGAAGACCTCCCTTGGTATTTAATGTCTTGAAATTTCCTGGGATTTTGTCTTGCCCAGCTGTGCGTATTGCGTCGGTTAAACATTCCCGATGTAGTAAACGTAGCTGAATCCGTCCAAAGAATCGTTTGAAAAAGGGTAGGATCGTTATCTTGTTCATGGAGTAAAATTTGGGAAACAAATTGAAAGCAAAATTCCTTTTGTGTTAAATGCTGCACTGGAAGAACATGATATGGAAGATACTTAAAATATTTTAGTGTTCCCTGAACCGTCGCATAGGTTACTCTTCTTTTTGCAGGGCCATACCTAAAGTCTCTAACTGCGTTAGTAATTGACTTCATGCGATACAAAGTAAAATAATTTAGAGTAGCTCGATCCCGTTTTTTTTTCTCATTATAGTCCTTTTTCTAATATGTAACGATTTTGTTTCTTCGAATAAGACCTTCAGTTTTAAAATCGTTTTAACTGATATATTTCGATGGAAATTTGCAACATATCTTCGTTGTGTTTCCCCGACGTTTGGTCCACATTTATAATAGAGAGTTATAATTTTATAAAACTACTCCAAAAAATAATAAACGTATTTTTAAAATTCTTGACAAATAAGCACCTGTGACCTGTGGCAGCTAGGTTTTTTCAGGTGAAACTATCCTTATAGTATCATGCAGTTTTTAGACAATTGCAGCAGAACCGCGGGAAATAAAGCCAGCAACCGCTATATCACCGCATTCCTCGTGAAAATCTCTTTCTATTGACATAAAAATATACGGGGTATTTCATTTAAAAAATACGTCTCCCGTGCTGTAACTCTTTTTTTTTGTTTTAAATGTTTTTCTGATAATATTATTGAATTCTACGGAAAAAATACACGAAATGGCTATATTCGTTTTTTAAAAAATACAGGGAAGTTCAAAAATAAAGCCCTGTTTACTTTAAAAGGAATAACCCTGTACCTACATATGTTTTGGTATAAAATATTACTAAAATATTGTTTCATTCAAGCCGTAAGTCCGGAAGATAGTTTATATTCATATTTGGAATTAAGTAGATACGATCTGGCAAAGTCGAAGAAAGATTGATGATCCGCAATAAAAATCGACTGCTTACATCTCGGCCCGACTTACAGATATTGGATATACAAGTCACATTAGGAGCACGGAATATATGTGTAAATGGAGAGCGAGACTTGAAAAAGAATTTCTTTCTGCATAGTATTAAATACAGACACACACATAAACCACGTTTATGGATTTTTAAGGGACGCTGAAACATGGAAAAATGTATTTTATTTACACAGACAGACCTAGGCTAAAAATTTTAATTATATTATTAGTAAGATTATCAATAACATTTTTATTTCGTGGTGTAAGCATTAAATACTGTCCGGTTATGACAACTTGTAATTATTATATGAAAACGGTGAAAGATAAATCACTAACAGAAACCTTGTGCATCAATTGACAAATAATGACAATGAGTCCAAGATTCTAGTGTTATTGAATAATGTCCTTGTGTCTAAAACTTTAAAAGTTTTTCTTTTAAATTTAAAATTACTAAATTATTTAAACTTATTTATATTAAGCCGAAAAAGGTAAAAATATATTAAAAACTATATTTCCACTATCTTCTAGTAACTGCTGTAAAAACCCACACACGAACTACACAATATATTACGTTTTCATTAGGTTTCCAAACGCCACCTTACTGTGACTATTGTATCTTTATCTGGCAACATTTTGGGATTGTGTGCCATTTAAAATATTATAATAATAATGTTTATTTTTAACGGGGGAAAGTTATTTGAACTTTGCATCACTTATGATGAAGTTGTTCAGCCCTTATTTTGATCTTTCTTAAATATTAATGAAAGAAGGTAAAAAACAAATACGTCAATGGGTTAAATGAGAAAGTAGTCTTGTAAAGTTTTTTTTATTTTCCAAAAAAAGTTAAAAGTGCTCACATTAGCGTACTATTTTTTTACTTTTTTTTTTTTAATTTTCCCCAATAGACATATTTTAATACAACACAAAAAGTATCAATGTTACCAGATAGAAAGTCATATTAGCAAGCAAGCTCACATAATTTTTATACTAATATTCAATGTTTAAAAGTCAATTGAAACCGTAATATGCCACGTTCACACCCCGAAGTCGCGACAAGGCTCCACAAACGCAAGCGTGTGAACGGGGTGTTTGCTTGGCTTGCGTGAGCTTGCAAGAGCTTCCGCCGATCCGGGCAGGTGTGGGTTTTTTTAACACAAATCAAAGTTTGCGGAAAGCGCTTAAAACTCCCCAACGCACTCGCAAATGTAAACGGATCAAGCTTTTTAAGGGGTTTGGGAGCTTGTCGGCCTTGCCAGGCAAGTGGTAAAAGCATTTAAAATGCATTGCGAAAAAAAAATTTTCCCTATTAAATTTCTTAACTATCGTAACAGGATATTTAGTCAAATTTGACAGCTGCATCGTTTGGGATGACATTTTATAAAAGAGAAAATTTTTTGAATAAGGGATGTTTTTTAAGAACTTATATTCTTAAATTTAAGACATAAAAAGTTTTCTTTTATAAAAAAAAAGTACGACTAAAAACAACAATCGACGGCCTGAGACTTTCAAAAAATTACTTGTTTTTTAATTTTGAATTTAATATAAATTAGGGGCTTATTTTTACATTATTATTCTTTTGATAAAAGTCTAACAATATCTTCTTTTGGTCAACTCCACCTTTAAAGACAGAATACTTTACAATATATTATAATGTGACAGACTGAACAATCAAAGCACTCTACGAATATTTTCAAATTTTGGAATTACAATGGTAAATTCTAATACATCAGTAAAAGGCCCAAAGGTGCTATCGAAATACTGCAAAAAATCCAATTGGCTATGAAAAGTAAAGATGGTTGCCAAATGTTAAATTGGTTTTAAAAAAATACCAAAATTTTGGTATTTCTCAAATATCTCTCGAAATACACAAAATTTTAAAGCCTTTTTATCGGCATAATATTAAATACATAAATTTGCATAACTTTACCCAATTTAAAACACCGAATCAGTAAATTAGGTTCGAGATGCAAGTGGTCCCATCTCGCGTGTTTCTTCCTTTCTTTCTTTAATGTCGGTATCTTACATACTTTTTTATGGTTCAACACTATACAAAACCAATATTTTTTAAACATTTAAATTTCTTCATTTTACGATAGAAGTGTCGTTTTTTTTTTCTTAACAATTTTAATCCTTTTACAGAGTTATTTATCCCCCTTCCGGCTGTAGGGTATTGCGAGCTGAAACTCTGTTAAAATATCTTTAATTCCTATTGCTCCAAAGAGGACTTTTCGGAGATAATTATATTTTTAAAAACCTTTCAATATAGCCTATTCAAGCATTTTACGGTTATAAATACCGGGTAATTTTTGGATTGTCTTTACTTACTTACTTACTTACTCTGTAGCACTACAACCCAGGGTGGTCTTGGCTGCCTTGACTATCTGCTTTTACCTAAAACGGCATGGGTCATCTCTAGGGCCCGGATTTCGGAACAAGCTTGTTCCCCTATACATTTATGTTTTAAATTCATTGGCGGGGTATTAAGGAGATATTAAATATAAATAAATTTAAAAAAGGGAATTTAAAAACATAACAGTGTTTTACAATTTATTTGCATTACATGATAACGTCTCAAAAGTTGGTTTCAGTAAAATTGATTCTTTTAAAATTTTAAAAATATGTCTAAGTCAAAAAAGCCCCCTTTCGACATCAAGTTGTAACCGGGTAAACGAAAATGATTTTACAAGTCATTTTTTTTTTTTGTAAAAAAATGTTTTATTTCAAAAATCCTGGATTTTTTTCAAGATTTTGTACATAAATTTTAATTTGTCACCAATTTAAAGGGAACAGTTTTTAAGCTCGTTTATAGTAGTTTGAAATCATGAAAAAAGGCACTAGAAGGACATTTTGTTTTTGAACTGTTCAATCACATTCGGAAAATATCAAAATTTTCAAAAATAAAAAATCAGATTTAACATTTGGTGCATTTATAACTTTTACTTTTTTCACACTTAAAGCATCATTTTGTAAACTGTCGATAAAATTTTTTTAAAATTATAATTTATATGGTAATATGTTAACTGCTGATAGCCAATTTTTTCCCCTTTAATAACAGGTTGTGGCGTTAATGCGACATTAGGACAATATCTGCAATTGCATCACTATCCGAAAGAAACAAAACGCCACTTTTCTGAAAATAATTTGTGAAAAAAAGGACCCCGGGTTTTTGAAAAAAATTTTCTTTTCCCTTTGGCAAAAAATTTTTTTGTTAATTGTTTTTTTCACTTTTTTTTTAATTTTTAGAAAGAAATTTACTGTTAATTAAATATAGTTTTTTTATTCGTGATAACTAAACAATGCAACTATAATATTGGGAACATATCTTTTTCCTTTAAAATCAGTGGTTTCATCGACACAAACCATACTTTTTTTCCCTTTCCCGATTGTGTTGTTGTCCATAGTTTTTAAAATGGACCTTACAACATATTTCATGCAGAGTTGATTCGTCTGGTACTTTTTGGGTATATTTTTCCAAAAAATTTCCCCGTGGACCAATAATTTATTTTTGAAGAAGAAATCAGCTGCAATAAGATCTTTTTCACAAATCCATGGTTTGATACACAATGTTCTCGTTTTGTAGATTTGGATGCCCCGGGAAAAATTTGCATATTTTCTAAATGTTGTAAACCTTTAACATGTCGCTCAATTTGATATGGTTTGTACAAATAAATTAAAAATTATAAATTCTGCAAACTCCAACTGCCCAAATTTTTTTTAAACCAGTCAATAAGCCTGTTTGAAAATCTTGTTCACTTTAATGCTTCCAAAACACAGGCAGGTTCGCTGCCTCGAAAAAAAATCTTTCAATGCTACCGATACATATGAGCGACGAAGTTTTGCAGAACAAAGAGTAATTTTTTATTGTCGGTGTTACTTTTAAGAATAACCTAACTGGCCAAAAACATCATTGCCTCAGCAGCTTCAAAAAGCTTGGATTCCCTTTCGAGCCAAAAGTATTTTTCCAATCTTTATACCCTTTATGTATCCCAAATAAGACCTGCTTTAGAATATTTTCTTATGTCTGAGGAATGGCATCTCCTACAACTCATTCATGAAAGGTTCTTATAAAATCCCACGCTGACAAAAAAAGCTTCGTCCTCTTGCCCACCGTGAGCTGTAGGGAATCTGTCGCTCTTCTTTTTGGTATTTTCACGGCTTCTGCTCGAGGAGTTCCAGTATTATACCTCCTTTGGCAGCCCCCCAACGGAGCAACATTTTGAATTTTTATGATCCTTTTACAGTTTAACTAGAGAGCCCTGAACTTCCTGCTTTTTTGTAGTTCCTTCATCCCTGAGGTCAGACTATGGAAACTGCTACCCGCAAAGGTTTCCCTTCTTCTTCCAGTCTCCAATATGTAGGTCCGTGTGAACAAACTCCTCTCACCACACGTAAGACACCACGGTACGTTAGTGCTTGGACCACAGCCTTCGTGGACTGTCAAAATAAAAACACTTTTTCACTTTCAAAAAAAAAAAAGTAGAATATGGAAGGAGCCACTCAACTTTATTTTTTTACTAGCACTCATTATTTATTTGCCTGTGGATTACACCTTTTAAATAAAAACAAATTTTTTTGGCAAAAATATAATATGACTTACCCCCGATTTACCCCTATGTAACGGAACTGGTTTTACGAGTTCACAACAAATAGGCCCGGAGAGTTTTCGTACTGCACTTATAGTTGCATTTCCACCAAAAAAACTATGTTTGTGGGGTTAATTGCATAAATATGAACCTAATAGAGGTAATCAAATATTTGAAAAAAATTTATAATGACAAAAGTCTTTTTTAAATTTTTTAATTTATTTCATATAATTTTATAAGGCATTTTAAAATATCATAGTTTAATTTTTTTTGTTGCAAAAACCCTTTAAATTTTTTACTATTGCCACGGCTTTTGTATTATTCTACAAGAATCGCACCGAATAAAAATACCAAAAAAAAACCATTAATCCCAAAGGAAGTTGAGTTATTTATTGCATTTTTATTTGGTATTTTCCCTATATCATTTAAGCTCGAAATTGTAATGGTTTTATTGATGTCCGTCCCTTCATCTCCCTCTTTTCTGCTCTATCGATAGCCAGATCTTTAATGATGTTATCCCTTCATTTGAGCATAGGTCTTCCCAGTGGTTTTTTTTTTCCTGGGGGTGCTTTTCCCAAAACCCCGTTTTATTAGGCGATCGTTTTGGCTTCTCTTCACCTGTCCTGCCCATCTTAGTCTTCCGGACTTATCTCCTGAATAATGTCAGGGCTTTGATATATTTGAGCAAGCTCAGCATGGCTTGTTATTTTATATTGGCCGGTTTCAGGGTCTCGAACGGGATATACCTATCATGCGCAGAATTTTTCTCTCAAACCTTCTTAGAAGCTATGTGTCGCGAACTATCAGTGTCCATGTTTTACTGCGTACGTTGCTACTGGGCGTATTATTGTTTGATAAATTAAGGTTTTTTGGGTTTTCTTTGATAAATTTTGATTTTGTAATGCAAATGAGCATTTGTTTGCTTGTGGATTCGATGCTTAACTTTCTTTCATACTATTGTCTGCCGTTTTCCCCTGCGCCCAGGTACTTGAAGGTTCGCACATGCTCAAAATTGTAGTCGCCCATTCTGATGTTCTGCCTGATTCACGCGCGGGGTCGCGGAGACATGCATGTATTGGGTCTTTCCCTAACTCATTTGTGGCCCTACTCTTTGAGCTTCTTTTTCAATCTTTTTTGAAGTTTTCCTTAACAGTAACCGTACTTTCTCCAAGCACCTATGTCATCTGCTTAGGGCCCAAAAAAAGTTTGGGTCCACCTGGTCCAAAATCTCTTCCTTCACCGATCCGTTCTTACCGTTTTCAGTGCAAGGTTAAATAGTACTGGCGACAGCGAACCACCCTCTTTTAGGCCTCTGTTAATATAAATGCTTGGCTGTACTACCATCGATTTTAACGCGTCTTTGCCCCCCCTAGGTAAAGCTCTACACAGTCAAATCAGCTTGTGAAGATACCAATCCTTTCATTGCTTCCCCTTTCCAATCTTACTTTAAAAAAAAATTTCCCTTTTTTATTTTTGAAGTCAAAGACATTACTGGTAAAAAAAATCTTCTTTAAACATCCTGCACGTTTATAAGTTCTTATCAAGTGAGCTATTTTCTTGTTACCAACAATTTAACAGCTGCTTACAAGCATAAAACTAAAACCATATTCTATGCTAAAACAGAGGTAATTTCATAAGTCGGACTAGTATTTCAGATAAAGTACCTAACTTGCCAAAACTACACAATATATTTTACTACATGCCCTAACACTAAAGGCAACATGAGCTGTTATATCGATTAACAATGGATTCATTCATATTCAACAAGGTTTCATGCTCAATGCAGTTACCGTAAATCCTGCTTAAGAGGTTCTTATGAACTAGATCTCGTCTTTTATGGCATGTAAATTATTTATTATTAAATTCGGCTTTGTTTTACCTTATTAAACCTTGTTGTTATTTTTTTAAATTTTTACTTTATTTTCTTTATACTGCAAGGCTTTACTACAAAAAAAAAAACGTTTAGCAACGTATATACCATTGTGATAGTAAAAAGATGAGAGAAATAATTATAATTTGGTTGAAAATCTCCACTTTATATAACTTATTGGCATCAGAAACGATACAGCTATCAAATTTAACTAAATCATGCTGTTAAAATCATTAAAGATGCCGATATCAAAAAATTTAATAGGATTTTTTTGTTCGCAATGACATTTTACAGTATCAAGTGTGACTTCTGAATACACAGAGCGACAGAAAAAAGTTTTAAAACCTTTTTATGGAATTCTGCAACTAAGGTATGCAGGATTAATTCGCAAGTGTCAAAAACCCTCTACCCCAAATTTTTAGCATGTATTAAAAAAACATTATCAATGTAAATAAAACATGATATAGTTTTTAAATAAAATTTTGGTATGAAATATGTCGCAAACGAGACAAGAAAATTTGATATTATCTTTTAAAATTATCAGTAAAAAAATATCGCAATAAAAAAATGGAAAAATATATAGACACTTTTAACTTTTAAATGAAACATCCTGTAAATTATACGCTACAACGAAAGATCTTTTTCTGATTTCAAATATATACATTGATGGTATTTGGATGAACCATTTTTAAGATATTTTTAGGTTAAATTATTAATAAATTACAAAAAAGTTTCATATTACTATCAAGAAAGCCATGGAAACAATAAAATTGTTATGTTGCTGAATTTGTTAAGGGTTTTCTGGACCAATAATGTTTATTTTGAAATTAAACATTCCTGCTAAAGTAAAAAAAGACTTGTCAGTAAATAGAATTTGGTTAAAAACTTTGGATCCTACTCCATAAACCTAGCTATTTCCAATGCATACTTATGTCGGTCCTGCATGTTTTGTTCAGGAAAATTCTGAACGGACATAAATTTATAAGAAAAAAATTTGTAAAATTTTAGGGTTAAATAAATTTTATAATCTGTTTTATTAAGTTCAGATGCCGCATCCGAGATTCATAGTTTAGGAATTTCTAAAATTATTAAAAGTTGTTAGTGCTAGTCCAATAGAAAAAGTATAATAATTATCCTGAAAAAACGAGGATATCCAAAACTATGTTTTCATTTCGTGCTGCAGTGCTTTTCTTCATTTTAAAGCTTTTTCGTTTAATAAACTTTCTTACTGTGTAGTTAATAGTATCTATAGATGGTACCCGTTGTTAAGGATATATAAGTAATATTTCCTTTGCTCTATCGTCACGTTATTATTGTTACCATAAAAAAGACGCATAATAGCGATTTTTTGTTCTTTTGAATAGCCCATCGACAAAAAAGCAATACAAACTACCTACTTTTAATAGTTAAAATGATAAATTTCAACTTTTTACAATATCAATACGTCAAATTTATTAAAACAATTTTTTTGTTTTCATAGCTTTCTTGATACTAATATGATTTTTTTTTTCAATTTATTTATTTTTTAAGCTTAAATATCTAAAAAATAGTTCATATAAATATCATCAATGTATATATTTGAAATCAGAAAAAAAAAGATCTTTTATTGTAGCGCATAATATATAGGGTGTTCAATTTAAAAAGAGTTGAAGTTGCCTATATTTTTCCATTGTTTTACTGGGATGTTTTTACTGATATCAAAAGATAATATGGAAACACACCTACAATTTTATATAAAACATTTTTCTGTCTTCAAAATAAAAGCTCCAGAAGCCAAGTAAATATAATCAAAGACCCTGTACTTAAGGAACACTCCTAAAAAAACTTGGGTTTCGATTTTTAAAAAATTATTTATTACGTCATATCTCAAGTTTGGGACATACTGTAAAAATAGTTCTTTTATAAAAAAGAGTGCAATTTAAAAAACTTATCAAGGATTTGGCCAAAAAATACCTTTAAATTCTTTATTTTAACAAATTTCGCAATATCATTTCGATATACAGGGTGTAATTTAATTGATGGCTAAAAATGCAGGATGTGATTTTCAACTCATTTAAGACTAAAAGTCCATATAAACAGATATGCGCAAGGAGCTCATTTTTGAGATACAGGGTGTTAAAATTTTAAGAAAAAATATTTTTTATTGTAATTTTCATACCACTTTAAGTATTTTTATGAAAATTGGTGTACGCGTTTATGCATTAAAAGATCATTTTGACCTAAGAAACATTTTTATTTCCAACAGTGGCGTCCGTACTGGACTCTGACTAGATATTTTTGAAGGAAAAAGTAGTACGCCACTGCTTTCTCTTAAAACAAAAATTATTTTGGTGTCCCCGGTCAATTTAAAACAAATTTGGTTACTTGACTTTTTTTGTACGACTCACCGTTTTACCATTAAAAAAATAAATTGACTTATTTGCATCTCACTACGAGAAAAAACGATTTATGTAACTTTGAACAATAATTTATTTAATAAGATAACTTTTAACTGTTGGAAATAAAAAAAAAATTCATAGGTCAAAAAATGCTCTTTAATGCATAAACGCCGTACACCAATTTTCATAAAAATATTTAAAATTAGTATAAAAATGGCAATAAAAAAACTATTTTTTTTTTCTTAACATTTTAACACCCTGTATCTCAAAAGATAAGACGTTTAGGACATACATTCATATGAAGTTTTTCTTAAAATGGGTCAAAATCACCCCCTTAAATATTAGCATGTTATTAAAAAAACACCCTGTATATTATTATTTTGGTGTTTTCGATATACTTCTTTTTATTATTTCAAAATTTGTTAGTAAGAAAAAACAAGTAATCTCTGTGGCATATAGTAAGAGACGCAGTTTCTTCTAAGAAGCTGTGATTTTCATTTTAATTATTTTTTAAAATTCCGTATGCAACATTAAAATACATATTACGTTATTTATTAAAAGGTATGTAACCTACAATTGCTGTCTCAGCAAATCTTGTCATTTCCTTTGTACCTTCTTCCGTCACTACTGTAAAAATTGACGTAATCAGTGTAAAAGTACGACGTTTTATGGCTTTTAAGGGCCTTTTACGAAAATTGACCTGGGTTAGGTTTTCTCATACGATGTAGCACATTTGTACCTCAATACGTCATAAAAGTTTTAAATCATATAATATTTTTACTCACAAAGCCAACTTATCGTTTTAGAATCTGGATAGTATGTACTCGTAATGTGTATTATTAATTAATTTAATACAGTAAAAATGGTGCTGACGTTGTTACTAAAAGCAATAAACTTGTAGTAGCTCTTATTGTACTCGGTGTACTAAAAAATTTGACATCAGAGAACTGATTCACTTTCGACTTCCGTCCGAAAAAGTTCGAGAAGAAGATGAGTGTGATCTCATCGAAACGTCAACAGACAACCTGTCCTTTTCAGGACAACAATATACGAGTTACGGAAAGAAAAACGTCAACATGTTTTACTCATTGAGAACCTACGACAAAACATATATATGTATATATATATATATATATATATATATATATATATATATATATATATATATATATATATATATATATATATATATATATATATATATATATATATAAAACAAATTAGACTGATTCTTGGTAAGTAAACTACGTTAAAAGAAAAGTTGACACAATGAAAATTTAAATTCTCGACTTGTCATCTTGGTAATCAGTGAAAAGTTTTAGAAATTAAAATGTCGAATTCGTGGCTTATCTTAATTAATATCACTCTTCATGAGGTTCGAAAAATAACACTCCGGTTAAGTAAGTTTGTTTAATTTAAGAAAACTTATTTTGCTTCTTTTTATTTTAAAGTATCTGCTTTTATTTAAAAAACAAAAACTAAAAACGTTTTATTATATTGAATGATTTTGTTTTTTTTTAATACCATACAGGGTGATTTAAAACTTATTATTTAAAATGTAAGTGTTTCTTTACTTAATTGGGTAGCTAAAGTTATTTAAAGTCCTTAAATTTAAAATTAAAAAGACGACGACCTCTGCCTGGCACTGCTGATATGCTTTTGATGTAGTTAAGTAGCATTTAAACAGTGAATATTTGTGTTATATTTTGTTCTGGAGGTTTTTTTTTAATTATGTTTTATTTGCTTAATTAGGTTTTTGTTGTTGTCGTGACAGGCATGTTTATATTAGCTTAGTTGGTAAACATATTATAAATTTAACCCGTTTGCTTTTTATTTGTAAGGTTTTTTAAAAATAAACTATACCGCACTAAAAAAACCAAACTAAAGAGTTGCAAAATCGCCTTAAGGGCACTGTTTACAGTTTTTGACTAAATGAATAGGAAACAATAAATTCAGTACGCCAGGATTAATTTTTTTAATCACAAATATGCATACAAGACAAACAACATTTAGAGCCTATGTTTTACTAATTAAACCTATATACAGGGTCATCCAACAAGGACTAAATACGGCCAATTTCGTTGCAGCCAACTTATTTATTTTTTCTGGTAGAATTTTAAAGAATAGTTAGAACAATAATTTTAATTAAAACAAAAGAAAAATGACATGAAATTACGATTTTATTGGTTGTTTTGTAATTTTCTCGATATGTTTTAAAATAAAAAAATATGTTTAGTTTTAATAATATAAATAAAAAATATAATTTTATTATAAATTTTACTCTTAACAATTTTACAATCAATAATAAATAATTAACCTTGACTTTTGTGTTTTGGCATTTCATAAAATAATTATAAAAATTTCTTATATAAATTAAATTAATTTTGTTTATAATAAACATTTATAGAAAAGCAAAAAAAATAAAACCTTTTTAAAAATAAACTAATGAATAAGGTGTCCATTTCATTAATTTATTTATACTTTCATTAAGAAAATGTTAATTTTATGTCTTGACTGATTTTTTACAATTTAAATTATTTTTTACTTTTAAGTATTCTTCAGGATTTTATAAGAAAAAAAAATACAAGATAGCTATTTTGCTTTATTAAATATTATTTAAATATTTTTTATATATTATATATTATTTAAATACGCGGAAAGCCAGCCACAAATATGTCGCTGTTTAATTCTTGTTGAATCTCCCTGTACTTTATGGTCTAATAAATAAAGAAAATTTTAAATCCGGACCTATATGCGGGTACCCAAAATATATTGAGTTTTACGACTAACAGTAACAGGTAAAACGAGAAATAAACGAATTATCGTGGAACGTACTGTACAATAATACATTTACAATTTAAGGAAAAGTTTTAAAAATATTTAATACATTATTTCCTCTTCTTTAGCTGCCTTTTAAATAATCCCACTTAAATTAAGTCGCCTCATTAATTTGATTTTTATTGCAGAATGTGATGAAAGCATTATGCATATAGAGTAAATAACGTGTTATTAAAAATTTACTTTAATTTATAATTTAATTAAAAATATAAACCAGTTTTAATTGAAATTGTAAATATTTATTATTCGGGCACCAAATAAATAACAGAATATACATCATAACAATATCGTGAATAAACAAGTAGTATGTCACGTATTTTGAGAATAAATTTTAAATGGAAATTAACAGAGCTTGAAAATTGAATTTTCCGTATTAAATTTTTAGTATAAATAAAATAAAGATAATAAAAAAGTAAACACGTACCGAAAACTCATATGAAAATATACTCGACATACAAAAATATTCAATGAACACAATAAGCGAATTAAACAAAATTTGTTTAAACCATTGGCTAGAGAAATGTCATAATTTTAATACAATGCACAAATTATACGCGTTCAGTGACTTTAGTGCTTTATATTAAATTATTTTTAAAAAATATTAATGAGGGGTGTTTTCTAATTAAATGTCAATATTTAAGGGAGCGATTTTTGGGTCCATTTTAAGAAGAAAACTTTATATGAACGTATGTCCTAAACCTCTTAACTTTTAGATACAGGTGGGTAAAATTTTTAAAAATAAATTATTTATTATTATCTGTAATACCAATTTAAAGATTTTAATAAAATTTGACACATATCTACAATGTATTAAGAGGCATTTTTTAGAGTATCAATTTTTTTTATTTCCACCAGTGGCGTTCGTACAGAATTTGACTCTCCTATTTTGACAGACATTGATGGTACGCCACTAATTTACGGTTTTCGCTTTAAAAAATAAAAACCGCTTCTCTGCATGATCATAACAATATCGGTAGACAATATCATCATGAAGAGAAATATCTAGATTTTATTTTTAGGTAGAAACCGTGTGTCAGACTAAAAAAAATTAAAAATAAAAATATTAAAAGTTTGACGCACGGTTTTGACCTAGAAAAACTAAATTTAGATATTTCTATGCATGCTGATATTGTTTACCGCTATTGTTAGGATCATTAAGAGAAATCAGTGGAGTACCATTAGTGTCTGTCAAAATAGGCAGATCAAGTTCCATACGAATGCCACTGGTGGAAATAAAAAAGTGGCACACTAAAGAATGTCTTTTGATAGGTATTACATGTATGCTAAATTTTATTAAAATATCCAAAGTGATATTACAGATATTATTATTAAATGATTTATTTTGAAAATTTTACCAACCTGTATCTTAAAAACTAAGACGATTGGGACATACGTTCATATGAAGTTTTTTTCTTAAAATGGACTCAAATATCGCTCCTCTTAATAGTGATATTAGATTAGAAGATTACGGTAACCAAATTGTAACAAACGAAATAAAAGTAGGATAAGGTGTTATATTATTGTTAATTTTGTTATCTTAAGATTTTTTAAAGGTTTCAGGTTAAAACAAAAAATTGCTTATATCTACACATGACCTATACAGTCTCTGAAAATTAAGACATTCTACTAGACAAATTCTCGAGCAAATTTTGCTTCATTAAATAAAGCTTTTTTAACATAGGCTTAAAATTAAAAAAAAAATGATAACCACCACTGGCTGTGGGCGGGGTGATGGACTCCTGTGGCGTAAAGCTTGTGTCCCTGTCCATATGTGCCTCTGTCCATATCTAATGAAATTTATTGATTTTTGTTGATTGTCAAGATTATAAATAATTTTATAAATAAACCTACGTCTTGTGACTGGTTATATGGCTAAAGCCAAAATGGATTTTAAAAAGACCTTTTAATGTTTTAAAGTTTAGTAAACTTTTATTCTCCAATTGTTCCCCTTGTTAGGGCTTTGCCAAGAGTACATACATGTTATTCTTTTTATTTTTTATTGGGCCCGAAAAACTAAAATTCAAAGTTTGCAAGGCACTTGCTGACAATCGAAAAATATACCGCTTTAAAAAGTAAAAAACTCAGGATCTTACATTTAAAAATCCTAATAAAAATTCTACAATCAGAAACCGACCGAAGATTCGTTTTCGGTTTTGACTAGTTTCGGCTAAAAAATCTAGTTTAGGACACAATTTCGGTTTCGGTCAAAAATCGGCCGAAACTCAGGATTCGGGTTTATTTTTTACACAATTTACTTGTAAAAGTAACTCTTTAGCATGTTTACATTAAATTGTTAATTTTAATATGACATAAATAAATAATTATTTTGGTTATAAACGTTTTATTTTATTTAACAAAACTTACACGACTTAGCTCTCTTATATGTGTAAAAATTACACCAGGTTTCAGTATCAAATAGAAATTTTAATAATGTTTAAATAAGTTTAACGCACCACCCTGCCGCTGAATGAAGTGATAAAGTTGTTGGAGATGCTCGGCAGTTCCTACTTTCAAGAAAAGATGGGTGGTATGCAAAAATGATGAAGTTTCCATGGGTTATCGCTGTCACCAGTGGTAGCACATATTTATATGGAATAGTTTAAGGAACACCATTAAAACTGTACTAATCAAACCAAAAGTTTGGCCAAGATATGTTGGTGATACTTTTATTGTATGGACAGGTAATGACAAAGAACTTGAAGGTTTCTTAACACCACGATGTACGACCTATTCAAAATATCAAGAGTAAACGACAGTGGTCTATTATGACCAAATATGGCGGAGTGCTTTTTCGCTTTTAATAATACATTTGGTCAAAAATTATTTTAGTATTTAGTTCTTACATTTGTCTTATTGTTTTTCCAAGTACATTAAAAAAAACATCTTTTTTTTAAATAGAAAAACCTAAAAAAGTGTAATTTAAAACATTTTATATTAAAAAATTCCTTGCAGAAATTGCATCAACCCAAACTTTGATCCTATTTTTTTGCTTGCTAGTCGGCATATTCTCTACAGCAGGCTAAAATATGTTCCATGCAAAGCCAGCATTTGCATAATTTACAAAAAAAAGCGTGTTTTACGTTTTTTTGCAGAATTTACAATGACTCCTCTTATTTGGAGGGGGATCAGGTTTATCTTGCTTCCTGAATATTTTTTAGCGGAATGACGAATGTACCTGTGCAGCCCAGAAGAGCTTGCTGAAAAGATGTGATCTTTTACCAGTTCTTTTCCCAATTTTTTTATAAATGGTCGTCGGTCCTTACTTACATCAGAAGTAGAATCAACGGTAGTCGCAAAGTTTAATTTATTTATATTTCTCAAATGGAATCACTAATCGCGATCAGGACAGAAGCTCGAATTACATCATATTATAAAAAAATAATTAAGCTTTCTATATGACAATATGTAAGTAGCTGATACTCCGAAAGGCACCTAGAGAGACAATATTTTTTAAAAAATATTTCAAAAATTATAAAACATTATGTATTGGGCCTGGACTAACAGACCACCGTCGTGCATCCAAGTGTTAAAACATGAAAATTGCCTCCGACCTTGTATCGAATTCACAACGAAAAAGGAGCAAAATTCGGCTTTACCTTCTCTCGACGTTCGGGTTAAACGAAGAAATGGACATAAAAAACCTCGGTATACAGAAAACCTAGCCACACTGGACAATATTTACACCAGAATTCTAATCACTCTAACGAAACGAAATATGGGGTCATACGTACTCTATATAACCGCCCAGTCCCCTTATGTAACAGTTAGGAATCCCTATAGAATAAAATAACTAATATAACTAGGGATCCCATGCAGAACAGCTACAGTGAGAGACTAATTAAGAAAACAATTAACAAATATCAAAATCAGACAAAAACTACAACTTGCTAAGACGAGACCGGACAGCAATGTTTTAAATAATGACTGTATCTATCAAATTCCCTGTGAATGTGGTGAGGTATACATTGGGAACAAGAACCACTAAAATTAGAGTCAAAGAACACAAAAAACATATGGAACGAGGTGAAACGTCGATGTCCGGGATTGCCAAAGACGCGTGGTCAAAACAACACTGCATACAATGGTTGGAAGCAAAAATTATTCATAAAGAACCCCACTAAAAGAAATTCAAATTTAAAAAAGCTGTAATAATTGTATACAATTAAAATTAATTAAGCAAGCCTAGAATCGACATTCCAAACATCTGGCAGTTGTTGCTGAACCGTGAAAAATCGGTTAAGCTTCGATGAATAATGGATAGTGTACATTTTAGAAGTAGTTTTTAGTTATCACTTTAAAATCGATGGGGATACATAACTTATCGAAACGTTGTGTCTGTTGTGTAACAGTTAACAACTAATGACAATAAAAGGATTTTAGTCTCATTGAAGTGTCGGCCAAACCTGATGATGATTGATGATTCGGTAACGGTTTTGGCTAAAAATCCTGTTTCGGTCGGACACTACCTACAATAAACTTATGAAGTACCCCGGAGTGACCTTAGAAATTTATGTTGCAGATAGGTGTTTAAACTGGGCTATTTAATTTAAATAAACATTTGTAGATCTTTTTTTTGTATTCCTAAAATCAATACAATTACCTCATATATTAAGTTATTCAGTCTAAATGAATGAGGTCTTTAAACTGCAATCACACTTTTACATAAAAAAATGGAAAAATACTTTATTTTGTTTCAATTATCTGCAAAAAATAACTTATCTAATGGAATGGCATTAATATCTCCATGGTATTTATTAAATATTTTCCCAAACTGAAAAAAACGATACAAAATACGAAAGAAAAATAAAGCAATGCCATAAGATTAAAGAGCTAAGCCTGAAAAAATAACATAATCTGCAAAAAGCTGGTATTAGCAAATGTCAATCTTTATATTTGGGATTTCTTTTTGCTGTAGTAGATTTTTATTAGGTTTTTTTGTTGACTAAATGAACAAAAGATTGAGGTAACATATGATTTGCAAATTAAAAAATATATATATTATATTAATTAGTTTTTTTGTTATAAATAAAAAAAATTAATATATATATTATAATTATATATATATATATATATATATATATATATATATATATATATATATATATATATATATATATATATATATATATATATATATATATATATATATATATATATATATATATATATATATATATAAATTAATAAAAATAATTTTTATTTCGTAAGAGTGTAAAAATACCAATAAAACGTAAAATTAAATTTAGAACCATTTCAAAACAATTCCGGAAAGAGTATTATGTCTTTATAATATCCAACTTAAATAAATAAATTTAATATCTAAATGACTTCTAAATAGTCACGAAAATCCTAAAATCTATGAACTCATATACAGGGTTATTTACGTTAAGTGTCGTATTAAAGGTTCTGAAGAACCAAAAAAAAGATTTTTTGAAATTTTGCACAAAACAGGTGATAAGCTACATTAAAAAAATATTTTGGCAAGAGCAGCGTTGCCAGATCCAACCGAAACCAATGGCAACATTGTAATTTTAAATAGAACACCATATTTTTTATTGCATGTTCGGATTCTACACAAAATTCTAAGTAATTTTTGTAAACATCTACCTATATCTATATCTTACCGTTTTTGAAAAAATAATTGATCACTATTTTTTTATTAAGGAACACCACCATTTCAAAAAGGTTTAATATTTACGTGCCTAACCGAGCTAGATACTAGAAATTTGTTTTAGGGTTAGACAATGCATGATTTAAAAGATTTACATGCTATAATGACGATATATCTTACAGAGTGTCCCAAAAAAATTGAATTTTTACCGAAATTAAATAATGAATAAAACTCATTTTTTTAAATACAATATAATGTTTTTTATTTTATTTTCGAATAGACCAATAATTTACTACAAAATGTCCATACATGTTTCTATACCCATCTGCCACCGTTTTTTAAATAAACCACTGGCTAAATTTGCAATTTACCTAGGTAAACCATGAAAGTTTTTATTTTATATTGTGCTGACAACTATTTGACATATAAGTTAAAAGTTTTATATTTTGTTTAATTAATAAGGATTAAATGCTTAAAAAATTAAAATTCGCTTGTATTTAAAAAACGGTGGCAGATGGGTATAGAAAGATGTATGGACATTTTGTAGGTAAATTATAATTATTGGTCTATTCGAAAATGGGATAAAATAAAGTATGTTGTATTTAAAAAAATGAGTTTTAATCATTACTTAATATTGGTAAAAATGCAATTTTTTTGAAACTCTGTAAGATATATTGCTCTAATAGCATGTAGATCTCTTAAATACATGCATTGTCTAACCCCGAAAAAAAAATTCTAGTATCCAGCCCGGTTAGGCACGTAAATATTAATTTAAAAAAATAGTAATTAATTATTTTCTCAAAAACGGTAAGATATAAGTATGGGAAAATATTACCAAAAATTAATTAGAATTTTGTGTAGAATCTGAATTTGCAATAAAAAATAGGGTGTTCCATTTAAAATTACAATGTTGCCATTGGTTTCGGCTAGATCTGGCAACTCTGCACTTGCCAAAATATTTTTAAAACCGTGTGTCAACTTTTAAAAAGTTCTTTTATTTGGTTCTCTAGAACTTTTAATGGGCACTCAACGTGAATCACCCTGTATATAGAAAGCCTGGCATAAAGACCTAGTGTTTTAACAAAAATTAAGCACGCTTATTTTTAAGCAAATAACAAAATTTATTATTTTTGTGCATTGTGTGTATTGCATTAAACGACAGGTAACATCACAGCTGCAAAAAATCACAACCGTTAAGTGACAATAATTTTTGTCGAAACATTCTTCTAAAATAAAGGAAGTGCAAATATATTATTAAATAAAAATATTTGTGTTGCATGAATATCAGTTAATTTAAATAATATATGGGTACCTTTGCCTGATGCTAAAGTTATTTGAGAAAAAATTAAAACCAATTACCACAACACACTTTTGTTTTTTAAAAACAATTAATATACCAGTCACAACAAATTAATGTCATGCATGACATAAGGCTAAAAAAACGATCTTATAATCTCTATACCTTATTTTTATAAAAATTTTAACAATTTTTATTTACATTTTCAGCAATTTTTTTAAATAGATTTTGTATCTTAAAAACGATAGCAGACTTTCACCGAAACGTAAATAAGTATTTAATTTTTTTTAGGTTACCTGGGTCATTTTTTTGTTTCAGGCGATCTGCTAGTTTATACACCGGGACCAGGACCAAAGAGTTTCCATTATGTTAAGTTTTTTGGCGTGTACCCGACGAAGACTTTTCAATTGATTAATCCGCCACAACAATACAAAACATATTTACAATCATGGTTTTTCTTTATTTTTTTCAAGATATTATATTTTAGGCAAACAACCTGACAACTCTTTAGTGGTTGTTATTCGTGTGACAAACTACTATAATCGTTTAATAATAGAACATAATGCAATAATTATGGTTATTAAAAGATGATTTTGCATACGTAAGTAATACTCATAAATAAACCATTGTCAGAAAACTACTTTTTTAAGCTTATTTTCCATCTGTCAAGAAAAAACATTTTTAATAAATTAATCCAACGCAACAATATAAAACGTACTCTATACCAAGTTATTGATTTTATCAAATTAAATATTTTCATTCGAAGTAATTAATATTTAAAAAGTCGTCTATTTACTATTTAAATATTGGGGGCTCCACAGGAAGTCCGTGACGTTTTTGTTAATAAATGAATGTTTTTTAATGGTAATAAAAACAATGTTTTTAAATATAAATACTTTATTGATATAAGATATAAACAAGTATTTAAAGGGGTAGAAATACTAACAGATTAGAGCAAAAAAATCTGGAAAACCCATATAATGTAGATCATGCCAGTTCTCTCAGTATATTCTATTATTTACACTATAATTAATACATTTAAAGTCCTTTTTGTTACGTGTAGCATTGTCTTCCAGAACAACTAAGTACCTAGGAAATAAATTCCCTTTTCACAAAATGCCTTTTATTATGAAAAGGGTGGTACAAAAAACATTTAGGTTGAATTAAATATGGCGCTAATCTGTTGCAATAAATGATTTTTCGTTTAAACAATGGAAGGATTTACTTAGTGGTTTAATATTTAACTTTTTAATTTAAATGTCATTTTTTAATGTAAATATTCTCAAAAATTTTAAATAGTAAGTGGTATGTACAAAAGACTACCAACAAATTGTGTTTTTACCCTACAGAAAAGCCCAACAATATGCATCTTTATTTTTGCTTTAAAAAATAAAAGTAATAAATTTATTAGGGTATTTTTAATTAAAAAAATCGTTAACAGCTTTTATTTAAAATAATATTATCTTTTCTGTTTACCATTTTAAAGTAAAAATAAAATCGTTTTATTTCTAAGAATAAAAAATATAAATGCACTAGGCATTTTTTTGTTGGTAAAGAAACACACTTTGTTGCTTATATATAGTACGAGCCACTTGTTATTAAATATATTTAAAAATTTTATGTCAAAAATAGCATTTTTAAAAATTTAGTTTGTTCATGTTGCCAACAATAAAAATACTTTAAATTATTCTAAAAACTAGTAAAAACCCCTTAAGTTAGTAACTGGTGCAAAATATTTTAATAAATTATTAATAGCCAGGCATTTTCGCCACGTTAGATTTGGCCAGAAGGTTTTATACACCGCCTTTTTAAAAAGAACTTGCTTCTTGCGATAAATCGTTGATAAATTTTTTTTTTCTGGTCACTCTCTTTCAAAATATACAGGCCTCCATTTAGAATTATTGACTTGAGTGCACTTTTGACTAAGCCAAAAGTAATATTTTACACTTAGTAAGATGACGCTTATTTTACACCCTATAGAGTGACCACAGCCAAAATAATGCAGTGGTATTTAAAGTAATTTAAGTGCCAGCTGGAACCCAAAAAATTATTTATAACAAACCAAATTAAGTAAAAATAAATAATCATATGTTAGTTAAAAAGGAATTTTTAATTTGGAAATAAATCAAAAGAAATCTATTTATTTGATCCATATGATCTCATAGCCCAAATGATGCATGATTAAACAATACGATAAAATATGAACAATATGGCCACTTAGTGACATCCAAACAACTTTTAGTACTTTGTTGGTCCTCCTTTAGTGTTTATTTTTGGGATATCATATTCCATTCTTCCGTTATTTTTATTTGTAAATTATTTTTATTACTTATTTGACTTTTGTGTACTCTGTTCTTCAAATGTGTACAAAGATTTTCGATGAAATTCAGATCAGGCGATTGGGGAGGTGTTTTGATGACATGTGGGCAATTATGGAGTAACCATTCACGAACTAAGTAAGAGGTGTATTTGGGATCATTATTGTGGTAAAGCGAAAGGTTTTATTAATTCCAAAGTTTTCTGCTTTAGTCCCAAGATGCTACCTTAAAATATTTAAATACATATACTGGTTTATGGTACCCTCAATACAATGGATACTGCCTACCCCAGACGATGCAATCCAGCCCCATAGCATTACACTTAAATTACTTTAAATGCAACTGCATAATTTTGCCTGTGAGTCACTGTATGTATTTCAATGCGTATTGGCATTGTCTTCTATGGCACGACGCAACCTTGGAAAAATGTATGTCGAATCACAAAAGACAAGGTTCCAACGATTTTCCCATAAAAGAGTCGACATTCTCTCCTGCGTTACGAAACCACGGTTTAAATATTAAAGCGTCTGTGTGCAGTAGCATTTGTTGCGAGAAATTTTCCATAGTAAGAGGCAATTTTTCCATTAAAATCAAACTTTAATAATCTGTTACCTTAATTATTTGGTGTATATTTATTTACGTCTGCCGATAAGTGCCGCTCCTTTTGGTTAGTTCTGGTTACTACTAACCAGAACTATTTACTTATTCTAGTTCTGCTAGTTTTAGTTGTAGTAAGCAGAATTAATTGGTTACTACCAGTGACGGCTTTGATTTTCAAAATTATTTATCTATAAGGTTAGACATTTAACCCACACCAAATATGTACCAGATGATCAAGAAGAAGTTGATTTTTTTATGTTCTTCCTCAGGGACAAAATGGACCTTCTAAAAGCAAATTGGCCATTTTTTTTCGTAAATTTGATAAATTTTTTTTGCCAAATCCCAAATTTTGCAAATTTATCTATGTTTTTATAAAACCATGGCCAGCCGAATTTTTTTCACTCGACAATTTTCTTATGCAAATATATAAAACGCCTCTAATTTTAAGGAAAATTCAGATATTTTGCAAAATAACTACTAACCTAAACAAACAAAGTTTAGATGTGTTACTAAACTGCAAACGAATAAACAACATTGCCACGATGGCGCCAAGAAACAGGAGATATTGTTTTTCCTTTTCGTGACCAAATCCACTATATTTAGACGCTTCCATATCTATCACGTGTTGTCTAACGCAAAAGAAAATGTCCATTCTTTTATGAGCAAATCGTTAGGACATTGTTTTTCGTAATTGGACATACATTTTTCTAAGGTTCCATCGTGCCATAAAAGACAAATCTAATACGCTTCCTGAATTTCAAAAAGAATAGCAACGAAAAAAGTTGTGTGCAGTACTTTCTTTGACACCCGGTATAACTATACATTTAAAAATATTGTGTGTTTTTATTTTTATTAAAAATTTTTTTACGAAATATCACTTATTCTTAAAAATTATTAAACATTATATATGCCAGCTATACAGGCAAAAATTTGTTGGTAAAATTATCGCACCAAAGAATACATATACAGATATCTGATTAACTTAAGTGTGTAAACGCCCTTCCTAAGAATGCCGAGTTAAAAGTCCCGTTTCAATCCTTAATCCAATTTAATCCAATTGACGGGCTTCTACCCCAAGACAATTGAAAAGTTAAAATAATAAAGAAAAGAAAATACAGGCAGGCGGTGGCGATGGCGGCGAGATAACTTCTCACACAAGTTATTGTGGGGTAGGCCCAAAGGAATGAAGAGATTGGGCCCTGTGACCCCGATTTGCCCTCCACGCAATCGATAGATGACGCAGAAGTACAGGAGCGTAATAAAAATATTTTAAATGTATATATTTTTTAATTATATAACGCATTTTTAAATAATTGGTTTTAGATCGGAAAATAAACTTTTACAGAATTGAGTCCGGTAAAAAAAATTAGCGGACTAGTCCAATAAAACTGGTACTATCTGCCCTCTAGCCTTATAGATTTGTGCAAAATTTCATAAGAAATCAGATTTCCACCATCTCTCTCCATTTCGTCAATTTTATTAAAAATTAATGTAAAATAATACTTATTTTTAACTAGCTTTACTTTTCACCTTAATATAAATAAAAACAGGACAGGTGCGTTTCCTGAATATACCAACGCAATCTTTTCGTCAAATTTAAATTTTATGTCAGTACTGACAATGTTTCCACCAGTAAACAAAACAGACAATTAATTATTTGTTGATATTATCTGTCCGTTGTGTCGAGCCTGGCTCGCCGCCGCGATCGGGTTCAATCACCGCGGTAGACTATTGGTAGTAGTTAAATAACGTCCGTGGTGACCCCCTTGTCTAAGGTGCTGTAATTCAATTTGCATGTTACACGTTGACGAACTGGGGCAAAAGGTTAAATCTACGTACCGGTACTTAGGGTATATGTATGTATATGTTTAATATATATATATATATGTTACAATTTTATTTGTCAAACAGGTTAAAAAAACGTTGTTCAAACCTTAATTTCGCTACAGTATAAAATAGTACATTATTTTTCCAAAACCCTTCATATTCCGCTCCTTTTGTCGCCTCGTCCGTAAACATCTTACTCATATTCTAAAAGTTAATTTTTCGAACTTGTAACGTAACAATCTATTATAGACATACTGAGGGCCATATTGATATTTTGCGTTACATATTGATATTTTTGCTTAACTAACCTCCGCTTCGGAAAATTCAATTTTCCACTACTTACCGAAAAAAGGATTATTTTAAAGTTTTATTTCACATTTTTTTTATTTAACCAAATTAATATCTAAAAAGATCTTATTATATTGTAACAATAATGTAATATTTAAATTTAATTAAATTAAGGTTTAGTGGATTTTTATTTAACAAATGTAAATCTTGCCTCCATAAATTGTTTCGAAAATAATTATAGCAAAAAACTGTGTACCATTACTTAGTAAATTGTGTAACGCATATTTTATTTTTTTTGGTCAAGTCGGTGTCACTATTTTGCATTCAGTAGAACATACTCGTATTTTACCAGCAGTAGTGGTATTATAAATTAATGTGGATACCTAACATTTTTAAAGTAAATACAAGGCCATGGCTTAATAAACAAATATAAACATAAAGTTTATGGGTTTAAATAATTCTGCGGAAAATATATTTTTTTATTAAAGAAATGAATCAATGAGTAACGTTAAGTTGTACAATTGTTAATAACATGTACGAGGCAAACTGGCATAAATTTTTATTAAAAATATAAACAATGGCAATGCTTTTTCCGCATATTCTGATAAGCAGAAAAAGCCTCTTTTGACTCTTGACTTGACTCTACGTGCCTTACGAAGTAATTTTTACAAAGTAGTGGAGACGTTCCGGATTGAAAACGTCAACAATTTCGTAACAGAACGCATTATAGGTTTAAATTAAAATTATTTTGAAGTTTTTTGAAAGCTTCCCTGCTGTCAAACTTTAAGTATTTTATCAGCAAATATTTTAAAGACTATAAAATATTTTGAAACTGACTAGCAGCAATAGACATGGATAATTAGTTTTTTACCAAAGTTTTTTAGTTTTTGAGCTTTTTAAAAGCTTGCGTACTTTTGAGCTCTTGCTATCTTATTAAAAAATGCATTGCATATTGCTTCTAGCGCAGAGTCGGGAAGACATACTTATGTAGTAGTAATTTAAAATAACGTCTGTGGTGGCACTACCGCGTTTTCCAAAAGGTGCTATAAAATGCAACACTTACATGTTTTAGTGCTTGGACAACGTTAACGGAACTGAAAACAAAATGGGTTAAATATCGAAAAACCCGACACCCACGGGACTCTGGTACTTAGGTATTATTCCTTCTGGAGCTGTCATAAAAGATAAAAAAACTAATCATAACTGCCCAAATTGCAATTATTTTTTGTTTTTTTGCAAAATAAATAACAAAATTTGCTTAAAAAATAAACAATAACTTTTTTACATTGATAATAATGTAATACATGCCAATAATTTGAGGTCTTCGATCCTCGCAAATCGATTCCGCATGTCTAAATTTCGGAACCAAAAAAAGTCACATTTAAAATCCTTAACTATAGAAACAGGAGGAAAGCTGTCAAATTTTGACGTTTGTGACATATAATCAAATGTAAAAAAAGTTTTTAATTTCCAATTTTATATACAATTGTTTAGGTTTTCTTTTAATTCTAAATATTTAGAAGATATTGTCGAGGGTTGTGTTATAAGAAGTTTTTATTATTATTATTTTTTGATATCGAAATTATGGTTACTTTTGATTATTAAAAGTTGTTATTTAAAACCTCACAAACAATATGGAAGAAAAGTTTAAAATTGGGCAGAACTGTCCAATTTGATATCTGTGTATAACTTGATATGCGCTTTAAAAAACTTTGGGTTCAGATTTAAAAAGATCATCGATAACTTAATATTTTAATTTTGGTCAAACTGTATAACAATTTTTTTTAAAGAAAATATAGTTTGTTTTTAAATAATTAAATTTATTTCAAGCTAAAGACTTTTAATGTACAATAAATTTAAATGTTGTTTATTACAAATACCCCAATAGCATTTAAATATATTTTCTAAATAAGTAACTACACTATGTTAGTAGCCCTATTCAGTAAAAGGTTTAGAGTAGGAAAACATCTAGTTTAACATTTTACCATATTTTATCCTATCAATACAATATTATAAAGATTATATTACAGGTAGATATTTTATATAAATAAAGAAATTAAAATTTAAAAATTATGTTATAAATTGGGTAATTTATATTTTTCCCATATATAAAAATAATTAAAATTTTATTGGTTTAAAGCAAAAAAAAACTGCTTGCCAAACATGGCACAACTTTATATCTGACCAAATTTTTTACCCCTTACTTAGAGATATAAACCTTCTCTATTACTTAAAGTGATGTACAGTACACAAGATTCAGGTAAACAACTAATATTTTTAGTTTAGATTTAAATTGCTTGCACCTATTGTTAATAGGTTTTATCTTTCCTAAATTAGTTAAGTTTTTTTAGTATTCCATTTTTTAAGAATAAATATATTATTAAGAACACGATCTTACATTGGTATCTGGTATTAAACCACGTTGCTGGCATTCTGACGAAAAACTGATACAGCTGTTTATCGTAGATTTTCTTTTTGTTTGATATTTGAAAATTTCTAGTCTAAAAACATCGGGGAGCATACACCGACTTCAAATATTTATTAATCTATAAATGTTATCAATTCCGGAAGTTAAAGCGCTATTTAATTTAACAACTATCTTTATGTCGTTTTAATACTTTACAGCTTACAACTCATCCATTGTTAATTAGTCTCGTATACATCTTAATAATTTAAGAGGATTCACCATGAATGTGAGTTTACGATACACATGGGCTTTAAAATTTAAATTGCATCACGTCTAGACTATTATGTGTAAAATAGTAAAAACCGGAAAAGTACAAGGTAAAACGTCGAAAAAAAGGCTTAAAAACTGAACATTTAGTAAAATAGGATTAAAAAAATATAAAAATAAAGAAATAACAACTCTTAAAACAAGCTAAAATAAAAACTTTAAATATTAGTAAATATAATTTTACTTAACTTACTTTTTTAACACCGTTATATTTAAATAAAACAGCATAATACATACTGTTTAAAACAAAAACAAATTGCATAATATAAAGTTTGGTGAATCCAGCGATAATTGGAATTTAACAATAAAGTAAGTTTTTTTGGCAAGCCCAAAGCAATAAAATTAAATTTTAAAAATTAAAACATATTGTTTATATGCAGTGGCTTTTTAGCTGTAGGAGATATGCCAATAACATTCTCGCAAAAACCGGAATAAAAAAGTTTGTTTTTTTAAACTTTATTAAAAAATACAATAAACGTCATTGTTTCAAAACAGACTACTTTGTAGTCATAAAGCCAGTGCTGTAAAATGTAATAACTAATTTATAATTTAAAGTTTTTTAAAATTTTGCTTCTTTGAACAAATACAAATAGTTTAAAGTTTAGATTCTTAAGAAAAAAATAGAGAAATATAACGAAATACTTCCTTTTATTACGCAAAATAAAATTAAAAAAATTAATAGATCTTGTTTTAAAAAAACTTAAAAAGATTCCTATTATTTTATTGATATTTAAAGTAGATTTCTGAACACTAATTTAATGATTTTCCAGCAGGTCAAATTTGCTGCTAGAGAGCTAAACAAAAGGAAAGCTTGCTTGGTAAAGTATCGATTACCCGATTGCCAAGTGTTGCAGCTTTCACAATTTAGCTCTGGATGGCGCCACTGATACACAACTTAATAAAATATGATTTGCGTTTAATTGAAACACAGAATTATTTAAACTTTTCTTTTTTCTGATAAAATATAAGTTTCCCCAAATGGGGCAAATTTTTTTGTCGTTTTAAAGGTACCTCTAAAATTTAAAATTTATTTAGTTTCTATCAATTTTAAGGCACTCTCATCTGATTGTCTTTGGTAGGAGTAAAGTACTTTTAAGATGAATAGCTATAACACTAATTAGGGCTTTATTATTATTTTAAAAACTATTTACTGTTTGACTTAAAATAAATTATTTTGATTATACCCTACACAACTTTGGTACTATTATGTTTTCCTGTGGCATATAACGACAAGTTTCATAATAAGTCTATTATTTTTTAACTATTACGAGTTTATAACATAATATGTATTTTACTATACCGGGTGTTGCCCACGGGACATAGGGAATCCCATGTAAATTTTGAAGTAGTCAAATATTGGTTTCCCCTAATTACACTGACCAATATTAAAAAATTTTTTTGCCCCCCGGGGAATGATTGGGCTGGTTTTTTTTTTTGGCCTGCTGAACCCAGTCTGGTTTAGATTTTCGATATCATTCAATAATGGGGAGAGACACATGTTTTGTTTTTAAGCAAAATTCAAAAAAAACTCACTTTAATCGTTTATTAATTTAAAAAAAATAAAAAGGTATGTACATTTTAGTAACAGTTAATTTATGTTCGAAAAAAACATTTTCAAGTGTTATTTTATTTTAATATTCATTTCCTTGAACTTTCCCCTTTTTGAAAGAGGGGATGTGTCTCATTGGTAGCAATAGTCGCTAACATATTCGGGCTCCCCAGTATTTTTTTTCTCTATCAGGATGTCTTGGTGAAATCTTCCCCACTCGTATATAGCTCCTGACAGGAAAAAAACCAAAAGGGGAATGGAGAAAGTGAAGTTTTGGGTGTTGCATTTTAAAATATGATAGGCCGTGAGCAGTTCTTCCAGGTTAAATTTTACTTGGTGTTTAAAAATTTTTCAAAAAATTTTTAAAAAATTCCATCCCCTCTTTTGGGCCTTAAAATGTCCGTGAAGTTGGCATCTTTAAAAAGGGTTTCCTAATTTGGGGACCAACAAAAAAATTTCCCTTTTTTAATTTTGCTTCACTTTAAAGGAAAATTTTTCTTTTTTAAAAAAAATTTAAAACATTTTCGAAACTTGAATATTCCATTTATCGGGCGTATATGGTAAGTTCAGTTCCCATTAGGCCAGGAATATCCCCAAAAAACTAAATCACCGCCCGCTGCAAAAAATTTGGGTAGTTCCCCTTTTTCTGTAGATGGACACCAACTCCTTTTTTCCAAAAGGTTCCACTGCTAGGCGGGATCCAGAAGTTCCCTTTTTTTTTCGGGGGGGCCAAGTCCGAACAAGGTCATTCAAAATTACCTTTGGGGATTAAATGAGGTTATCGGGGAAAACAATGGAAATAGGATTGTGCAAAAAACTTTTGGGGGCCGGACTTATCTTTATCCAACACATCCCAAAATACAGTTCTAAGCCTTTTTTTCTAGTGAAGATATCGGTTTTTGGGACGCCTTTGCTAATTCCAAATAAACAGAATTTATCAGCTTTATTAACCAAATTCGCGTCGAATTTTTCTTACACGTAGATCTATCAATCAAAAATAACAGATGTTTACTAAATGATTATAAAATAACGATAAAGGGTTTTCAAATGATCCCCCCTGTCCATAATAATGGGTCGCCCATTTATTACCCCTCTACTAGACCCTTCCAGAAATCTGAGGCTAATAAAAACATTTGAGGGGTTTGTTGTATATTATATAAGTCCAAATATTACAAATCCCGATTTTTTTTAGGGGGGATTTTTTGTTAGACATTTATTTTAGAAAAAAATGCTATTAGGATTTATTGAAGGCACAATAAGTTCCCCCAAAATGAAAATTTGAGCATTTTTAACCAGCAGTAAAAGTAAACTGCTTAAATACTTCTGTAACGTGTATCTCATTATGCATCCTGTACTCTAAAAAACAATAATTTAAAAAACCATTTGATTTATCATAAATTTTGATAAAATTAAATTTTTAATGTCATCGCCAAAACTAAAAAATTTTTTTTAATTTCAAAAGAATTCTCGCATTTCTTTTTTGTTTACAGCTAATTTAAAAAAAATGCACTCACGTTACGCAAGACAATAAAAAAATTTGTCTACATTTAGAAATAATTTTTTGACAAAATATGGATTTAACAAATGTCAAATATTCCTCCTTAACCCCGACAAAACCCCAAAAGATTATAAACTATTTTTCTTGGCTGTTTAAATTTCGGCACATTCAGGGAAATAGCATTCTTTTTTTTTATTGTTATAAAGGTTTTTAAAAAACCCATAGAAAAAATCGTTTGGGAAAGATCCGGAACCTGGCTAGCCAAGATTTTGGGTTTGGGGACCTATGATGTCGTTTTAAAAAGGGTTGTTCAAGTTTTCCCCCAAACTCTTACTTTCTGGGCAGAACCATTTGATCCAAAACCCTTTGGTTTTAACAAGGTTGTTCAAACAGGCAAAATTTGTTTCTCTAAAATTAAAATACTCCCATTAAAATTTTTGGTCAACTAAAAATGATCCAAGGAAAAGGGGGCGAAAATTCCACCCCAAAACTTAAGTGGATATTGAGTCCTTTTAAAAAAAACGATTTTGGTTTTCTTCCCGTACCGGCAATTTTGAATGTTGGGTTCGTTGTTCAATGAAAAATGCTTTCCCCAGTCAAATTTTTTTAAAAAAACCCTGTCAGTGTTTGTCCCCTCCATCATCTCAAACAGAATTCCTGTCGTCGTATTTCGTCTCCATCTCCTAATTCTTGATGCTTTCTCTTTAAAAGTGGTTTTACATCTTTTAAAATTCGAGATATTGTGGGTGGTCTTGTCCAGTAATGTCCTCCAGTTTTGTGCTAATGTTTCTTCAGCCCCCTAAAAAAGTATCCTCTAAATACCCCTGTCTTGTACAATTTGTCTTATTTTTCGTCGATTTTTTCACATTTGAATTATTGATTACTGTGCCTGTAGTTTCTTTTTTTATCGCCCCCTTCTTTGTCGTTTAGGGGTTTGGCCTATTGGGAAAATAGGCTGCAAACATGTCCGCTATAATGGGTTTTCTTGATTTGAGTAGTTCTATTTAAAAATGATGTAACTTGATCTGACAACGGTAGAGTTTAAATTTCTGCTATTTATTATAAACTTTTAATAATACAGGGCGCGTAAGAAGATAGGAAATTCGTACTTGAATTTTTTGGTTCTTTTTAAAAAAATCTAATATATTTTCTTCTAAAATAATAGGAGCCAATATTGAACTTCAAAATTTACATGGTTCCTATCTCCCTCAGAGCCTTTTATATATATATATATATATATATATATATATATATATATATATATATATATATATATATATATATATATATATATATATATATATATATATATATATATATATATATATATATATATATATATATATATATATTAATTTAATTTCTAACCTACTAAAACCTCTATATTTCCCTTTTAAAAATTAAACCAGGGTTTTTAAAAAGCTTTTTAAAAGGGGTCCCCCAAAAAATACTACAATAAATAAATTAATAACCATTTTTTTGTTACTTCAAATTAAGTTTTTTTTTTTACCTATAAAAATATTTTAAATACAGGATTAAAAATATAAATTGATGTTTTCGTGTTCACCCCAAAAAGCATTTTAATGGAGACTCTACATTGAGACTGGGTTTTTGTTCCAGAAGCACCAATGATGAGTTATTTGACAAATAGACAGTCAAAAAACTAAAAGTATAATTTACTAACAATCCAGAAATTTTGAAATTTGAGATTTAAATTAATTTAGAATATTAGTTTTATTATATTTTCATTAGTTTTTGAAACGATCCTATATTTATTTTATGAATTTTTTTAAAACATAATTTTTTAAAAAAAAAAATTAGTTTTTCTTTAAAAAAGGGCAAATTTTTTAAACCATTCATTATATTTTAAATAATAAATTTAAATGGTTAACACACTTCTTAAAAAATTTCAAGTTATTCACCATTTAGATGAATATATTTATTATTACTTATATAATTATATATATATATTGTATAAATATAAAAAATGTAAATCTTTTCATTAAAAAATTTTTAATCAAGGCACAACAAAGGAGAATTAAAAAAAAATGCATAAATTAGGGGGTTTAAAAAGATCAAAAAAGTAAAGAAAAAAAGTCAAATCCAACAGCCAAAAATAACAAAGTATAAATAATAAAATTAGTCACGTTTAACACCATGAAACAATAAGATATTGAAAAATAGCAAAATTATTGAAGGAACGGAGTCAATGACCTTGACAAATATCTAGGTCCTAAAAACAAGAAAAAAATATAAAAGGTGTAATACTATCTAAAGTAACATATTATAAAAGAAACATATCAAACAACGAGGTTGCATATATGGGACAAAAACGACATACCAAAATAGCCATAATGCAGTAAAGCAAAATATGATCAATTTTTATACTGGGGTGATTTTAAATTTAAAATGGAAAATTGAAAAAAATTGAAAGTAAGTAAAAAATAATAAGTGTTTAAATGATCGGAAATAAATAAACAAAGAGTGAAAAACCCGTTTTGAAAACAGGGGAATGACCCGACAGTGAAAATTTTGAAATATTAATAGGGAGACATCAAAATAAAAAACTAAAGGGAAAAATAAAGGACCTCTTGATTCTATAAGTTTGTTGAAAAACACCCAGTGATCTCAAAAATATAAATTAAAGTGAACACATTTAAAACGAAGACAATGACAGGACAAAAAAAGTTTTTGTTTAAATTAAAGGGTTTAATTTTTTAAAAAAGTAGAAAAAAAATTAGATAGATTTTTTTTAATAGTTATAAGGCTTAAAAAATGGAAAAATTATTCAAAAAAGAAAAAAAAAAGAAAATTTGTATGCATTTTCATGACATGCCCTTTGTTTACATTGAAATAAATATGACAAAGGAAAATAAAATTATTAACTAAACATTCAAAAGGCTTAATTTCTAGTTATTCAAAGGTCCCAAATTACTCAGGTATCATAAGAAAATTCATAAGTGAAATTTCATATTTAAGATTGTATACGTGACAAATGAAAAACGTCAAGCAAGCAAAAATGGACGTAATTTTCAAGAATTTTCATTTTTTCAGGTTATAAATACTAATGACGCTCAGAAACGAGGTTCTCTTAAATCAGTTTGGCACGAAAATCCAGTTGGCTTCCGGGGGAGACCTGGTGCATTGACTTTGGAGGTTATATTTTCATTATAAAAGTTTTTATTGAAAACAATTCGAAATTTAAACCAACTAAATATCAAAAATATTAAATAGTGATTTACCTGGGAACGGGACGATTAGATAAAATCTCAATTCCGGGCATCGGTGTAACAAGCGGTATTATCTGGACGCAGCAAAGTTTTTTCAGCCAAAACCCCTTTGCCGACATTTGAATTAGTTTTCCATCAAGAAGAACCACTATTTATACCCCTTTTTTATAAAAAGAATACGTTCTTTTTAAAAAAACTTGCAGAACAGGTAAAATATTTATTTATTGGTGACAAGAAATTATTTAGAAAATATATTTGCGGTAGGAGTAAAACAGGTCCGTAATTGAATCAAAGGAATTGAAATTTTTATTATAATAGTAATTTTTTATAACCAAGGACCAAAAAAAAAAAACTGTTGTAATAAATAAAAAGTACTTTAAAAAAAAATTTTATTAAAAAGGGTTTTTAAAATAACTTTTTAAATTTAAAAACTTCAAATAAACAAAAAAATTTTATTGCAAATTTAGTTTCGTTTAAAAAAAAATAAATATTATTCAACATCTTAACGAAAAGATTTCAAAAAAACAATGTTTTTATAATAAATTTTTCAGTGATTTGATATATGTAGGAAGATCTAAAAGTGTTATTCTGATTATTCTATTGTTTTTTAAATTTTCAATTTATGATTAAATAAATTAAACGATCAACAGTCTTTTATATAAGTTAGCAGGCTCTAAAAACCCATTAAATCGAATACTGGGAAAGAATCTCTAAGTCAGGGTAATCAGGCAAAAGGCTCACCATGATTTAAAAAAAAAATTACATGTTTTTTTTCTTATTATTTTTCACAAACAAATAATTAAATTTTCCAAAAATTTATAATTATTCAATCAATATAATAAATCAAACAACATTTGCATTATATTTTTTTTAAATTATCAACAAACAAACATAAAATATAATAAAATAAAAACAATATAAAATAATATTAATAAATAAAAAAAAATTTCTATTGTAAATATATATATTATATATATATATATATATATATATATATATATATTATATATATATATAATATATATATATAAATATAATTACAGTAAACACCACCCCTAATCCAAACAGCTGATAATTAAAAAATTTAAATTTTCAATTCGTCTTTTTAAAACAATCACTGTCCTTCAAACTAAAATTTAAAGCATTGACAAAAAAAAAATTTTCAGTTAATGTCCCCGTTATTGAATGGGGCTTGATTAATTATTTATTTAAAACCTCAGCTTCTGAATGGGCTCTAGACCAAAATATTTTATTTACAAAGTTGAAAAATATTATTATTACCCGATTATTAAATTATTAAAAATACATACTTAGTAAATGAATGGTTTATATGTTTTTTTCATTATTTTAAATAAGGTAATTTTTTTTTTTGCCCCAATAATTTGGTACCTGGTATAAGGGGAACACATTATCATTAACTCTTTGGGGTAAAGGTTCTAAGGAACTCTAAACTGCCTCCGGAAAATAGAAAAGTACAAAAAAACGAATTTACATTTACATTTTTCCTACATTTTAATTAATTCGGTCGTTAATAAATTACAATGTTAAAGAAAAATAAAAAAATAAAAATATTTTATAATAAATAATTTGGTTATTATTTAAAAGAATAAACCCGAAATAAAATAACTAAAATAAACGGTTTGCACTTTGGGTTTTACCCAAAACTCCGTACCAAATTTTCAAATCTTAAAATTTAATTATAGTTGTTTATTTAAACTCTTCTTCTTAAAATTTAAAAATATAAGGGTCATGTTAACAAATTTTAAAAATCAAAATAACGGAAAATACATAGAATCGATAAAATTTATAAAATGTAATCAAATGTTGGGACCCTACTTTTTTAAAACCAAATGGATCTCCCGCCGGACCCAGTTTACCACACCGTGGTTTTCTGTAAGTTCCTTTTATCATGCAAAATAGTATCATTAAAAAAATTGTTTGGTCAAGCTTTTTTTAAAAAAAAAACCATTTAAAAATATATATTGCTTTGGGAGGGTTATCAAAAGGGGACTAATTACCACCAGTAAATATACGGAAAGATAATTAAGGGATTTTTGATAATTATAAATAATTTATTATACTAAATCTTACCTTCAAGTGGAAAACATGTTTGGCATTATTTATTTATTATAATGGGATAAAGAAGGGTTTAGTAAAAATATTTTGTTCAATTATGACAACAGTATGTCAGTTGTTTTATTATTAATATGACGATTAATAAGAAAAGGCCAAGCCTTAATTATTTAACTTATCTTAAGTGTTGCTAATAACTATTAGAAGTGAGCCCGTTATTTAGTAATAAAGCCCATGTACTTTAATGGTATACCATTTAAAAGGTTTTTTTGTACAAAAGGTCTGATTTTCCAAAAAAAAAAAAGTATTAAGTTTTTTAAAAAGTTTATTATACTCACAAAAAACTTTTTTTTTATAAATTATGAATTTTTACCTACAAAAATTATTCAATTTTTGGTTTTATTTTAGTTTATTTGCTTTGTTTACAATCCCAAAATTTTTCAAAGACAGGCAAAGTTAGTAAATTAAGTGATCGGAGTCCCATTTTTATTAAAAATATTGAATTCTTTAAAAAGTGATATTGGTGAAATTGTGCATTTAAATAAAAATATTTGTTAGCATAGTTATAAGACCCTAACTTTGTGTTTAGAACATTGTGTGCGGTGTCCATCGTGCAAAAGGGGGTGTTCAAATTCTTCAGTTAGTTTAATAAAGTTCTTAAACAATTGTTATCTTTCAAATTTTTTGTGGTTTTATTTCAAACCAACAAAAACTCTGTCCTACTGAGAGTGGTTACCCATTCAATAAAACATCATGAAAAAGAGTAATATTCTATATTGCGGTCGGTTCGGTTCGTTAAATGAAAAAAATGGACACGGGTCAGTGAGCGTTTTGAAGAAAGACGCAATATACAGTTTTCATTAGCACGTTCATACTAAGTCTTTTGGGGTTATTGTTTTCAACAGTATGCATCTTTCTTGTCCCTGGTTATTGTTTGAGCAAATTTATCCTTTGGTTTAATAGATATAATATAACAGTTCTATATAGTTAAAGTATAACCTCATTTTTTTTGGCTCCATTCCCCAAAAAATCCTATCTTTAATAAGGTTTTTGTTTCGCTTTGTTCCAAGTAGTAAATTTAAATAAATTCTGGTTCAGGTCTTTAAAAACCTTTGATCGAATGTATAAATACCCAAGGTTACCAAGCACAAATAATTACAGTTACATAAGACAATAAAATACTTTAGAACAGCCTTTCTGACTCAATGAACCTTTCACAGTATCAGGGCCCAACATTTTAACATAATCTGGTAAAAAAACCTATTTTTATTATATTATTATTACTTACTTCTTTTGGTAATATCCCACATATAGAATTTAAAATTAGAATTCTTGGGAGATAAAATAGTATGTCAGAAAAATTTTTAACAAAAAATTTTTTGTCAATTAAAATTCATTTTTTTAAAACCTCAAGACCAAGAAATTAGGTATTGGGCGTGGATCTCAGACCAGACCTAAAATCAGTGCCAAGGAAAAATCAAATATGGTATTGGGAACGGTTAATTTTTAAATTTGTAACGTTATCCTATCATGATGAAAATTGTTTTCTATCTTAAGCCCAAGCGCCGGGTTTCAAAGTCAACGGGATATTAATTAGATGAAAACGTGGTGGGTTGTGGGGGACTTTCTACGCCCTCCACTGCGACCGCTCGGTCTATTGTGGCTCCACCTTTTATATTTCTCCGATTAGAAGGGGGTTTAAAAAACCAATGATTGGGAGGGATTCTTTCATCTTTCTTACTCGTGTCGCTATCGGACCAAGCTGTTTTCCAAATTTTAGTTTTGGTGTCCCTGTCTCGGAATTGACCCACAGACGATTAGATCCATCACCTTCTTTTGGTCTAAATGACGTGGTGTTCTGGGGCCTTTCGGAACAGATGTTCTTTTTGAGCCATCTCGCCTTACCCCTATGAAAAAGGTCCTATCCGCTTTCTGTTTAAACCACGACCTGGTATCCTATAAAGCGGTTCTGTCCTGTTTTTTATTGGTTTGGAACCTTCCTAAGCACCTGTTTTCGGATGGTTATTCCCCCTGAAATAAAAGGGGCCGTGATTCAGGGCCTCGAAACGAATTACGCGGGTTTTGTTAAAAATTTTCTTTCCCTTTTGACCTTGAGTGGCACCTCTCGAAACGGTTATCGTTCCCGGGCAAACGCACCCTTTTCACTTTTTCCTATAGTGGTTTTTGTCCACTTTCTGTCTGGAGCTGGGGGAAAAAGTCCGATAGGCATTACCGCAGTAGGCTAAAATACCCCGAGAGGTCCCCCCTGTATCTCAGAGGCACCGTTGAACACCTGTTTTTAAAAACCCCGGATTAAAATTTACTCACCCCGCACGGTATGCTAATACCTTGAGTTAAACCTTTTTGTTTTATCCCCCCCCGGATCCGTTCCCTTTCGCTAGCCAAAAGTGGATAAACGTCCGAGGGTAAATCAAACCATGTAGCCTCATTGCTGCTAGGTTGACCAGTGGGAGGGAGGGGATAAAAAATTTCCCTATTTCGATTTTTAGGTCAAATATATTAATACCCAGGTAGAAGGGCATTTAATTTTCATGACCCATATCTTTAATTACGTGAATCTTCAAAATGTAAAGGGAATGACATATTACATTTAACTTGTTAATTTTCCATATTTCAAGCTACTTTTATCTTAATGCCTTTTAGTGTCCCAAGAAATTTAAAAAAAAATACTTTGTTTTCATTACTTTAAAAGTTTTTTCATCTAACTATAATAAAATATAACTTAGCTCAATAGCACCCAGCCCGGATAAAAGCGAAATTGATAATTTTCTTTTAATAATAAATGACATTTTTGCGAAAATAAAATTTATAAATATTTTTTTAAAGATCAAAACCCAAATTATTCCCAATGATATTTAGAATGTTGCTTATGGGCGGTAAAAAATTTTGGGTTTAAAAACAAAATTTTTTAAAACGGAACGTTCAACAGGTAAAGTTTAAACAAGAAATTTTGTGGGTTAAACTTAATTTTTTGTAAAAACCCCGGGGTTTATTTATTACTTTTTTTTATAAATTATAGTTAAAAACGGGCCCAAAACAATAAAAGGAATTTACATTGTCCCGGGTGCCCAAAAGGAAAGGCCCCGGGCTGTATCTCAAAAACCAAATTATCCTAAAGGTTAAAAAAAATTTTTTTAGTAAAATTTAAAGAAAAGGGCAAATTTTAAGGTCTCAAAACTACCGCGATTTTTCCAACGCAACGGTTTTGAAAAAATCTATTTTTTAAAAATTCCCAAAAATATTAGATAAAATTTTTGATTTGAAAAAAACTCAAACCCAAAATTCTAAATCATTTTGGTTTTAAAAATTTTTGAAATTTTCAATAAGGGGTTGGAGGAAGATGATTTAATTAAACTTTTAAAAACTCTTTTTTTTCCACATCTTTTTAAAAAGGGGGTTGGAAATTACTCTTAAAAGAGTTTAAAAAACTCTTTTAAATGTGGGTGTAAGCTGGTTTTTTTTAAAATAATGTTTAAAAAAATCGGTTTTTTAAAGGGTTTTGTCAAAAAATTTTAAAAAAACGTTTTTTTTTGTGGTTTAGAAGAAAAATAAATACTAATTTCTTGGGGGCCCGGGTTTTGGGCTTCGTTTTCGGTTATTTCAATTAACCTGTTTTTCTAATAAAAACAATATTCCCAAATTTTATTAAAACAGTTTTTGGGGACAAAATAAAGAAAAATTCTGAAACTTTTCATATCTGTAATTTACCCATTAAAAAAAAAGAACAATCAAAAAGAAAAAATGTTTATAATTTATATGTTAGTCGAGTAGGCAAAATTAAAAACAAAAAAAAAGGGGGGGTTTTTTCTTTGGGTTTCAGGCGATCTCCCCAAATTCATAGGGGGTCCCCAAGGGGTGGACAGGGTCAGCTGGATACCCCAGGACCCAACCCAAAAGGTCCCATTTTCCCCAAAAATAAAAAAGGGGAGTAACCCCAAAAAAAACAAAAACATGGATCCGCCCACAAAACTATAGAACATATTTACAATTCAGGCGTTGGACGTGTTACATTATTTGCTTTAAAAATTTAAATAGTTAAGATACTTTAGATAAAGAGTGCTTTTTTGACATTTTTAAAATTTTAAAAAATGTTTTTCCCAAAACTTTTGGGGATAATTAAAAGTTTCCCATTTTTTTATTTGTTTTTCCCGTGCTGCTGTCTGTGTGGGTTAATCCAACTATATGTGATTTTGTTAGGGAAAGTATTTTTTCCAACAAGACTTTTTGATTTCTTTTCGTCTTTTTGTTTTTAAACTTTAAATTACTTTGATTTTTTATTTCTTTTTTGGTTTTTCCTACATGTATGTTAATCATTTACAAACAAATTTTTTTTTAAAAACCCCAAAACAAATTTTAAAAGGGTTTCGGGTTAATCAAATGACTTTTGGGGTTCCCGGGGTCTACCTCAAAAAAAATAAAGTTAATTCTTTGGATTCTTCTTTTTTTTCTTTTTATTGGGAAGGCATTGTTTGTATTTTTTTACCCTTTCCTTTCCAGTTTTTCTTTTTTATTTTTTGTTTTAAAATTTTTATTAACTAATTTTAGATGATCTGATGGTGTTTTTAATTTTTTTACAGGCAATGATTGCTAACCTTCCCAAAAATTTTTTGCTTTATCAATTTTTGGGTGATTATCATTTTTTAAACCATGAATAAGAAAAGGGAAAGGGTAATCCCCCGTTTTTTTTTTTATCACAATGAAAAATTTATTTTTTAGTGAAACTTATTTGAAACTGTTCAATCAACCAAAAATTTTTTACTCTTACCATTAGTTTTTTTTGGTTATTGGGTTAAATAAAAAAAATCAAATATTGATTTTCTCCTATTCTAACTTTAGTTAATTAAATAGTAAAATAAAAATTACTAAAATTTTTTAAAAAATTAAATTTTTTTTATTTTTTTTAAAAAATTTTCACATCCCAAGGGGTTTGTTACTTTTTTAAAAACCCTTTTTTTTTTTTATATTCATAAAAACCAAAAATTGTGACTTTTTGTTTAAAATTTTAAAAAAAAATGGTAAAAAAAATTCAAGGCACCCCAAATTTCTGACAAAAGAGGACAAATTAAAATTTAAAATATCTCAAAACTTTAAATTTTCCACAAATATGACGAGGAAAGAAAAAATAATCCCCCAAAATCGAAACACGGGGCCTCCCAGGGTATCTCGAAACCTGATGTCAAAAGATTTTAAAAGAGGGTTTAAACGATGGTTATTCTTATGCCTCCATCTTTTTAAAATTTTTGAACTAAACAATAAGAGAGAAAGACATGAAACCAACTTCGTTCTTATCCCTTAATACCGCTATTAAAAAATGGGATTGGTGGTCGAAGGGTGAAAATGTAGGGTTGTATGTATATTTTAATCCCGAATCTTAAAAAAATTAAAATAATTTTTTTTTTCAAAAAAAAAATGGGGTGAACCATCCTTATCCCTTAGGGAGATGAAAAATAATTTGCATCCTATTCTCAGACTTACTGAATATACACACAAAATTTTATAAGATTGGTCAAGCCGTTTTGAGGGAGTTTTGTTACAAACAATTTGTCACGAGAATTTTATATATTAGAAGATATGATAGCCCTCTTAGATTAAAGCATATCGATGGCTTAGTATGAGAACCTCGTATGGCACAAAATATAAATTTTACAGGTGACACGAAAAACTGATTTTCTGCACTATTTTGCTTGAAAAGATTTTAATTTTTTTACATGTTTTGGATTTGAACCAATACCCACGCAATATTTTAAAGTGAGAAAACAATCTGTGAACAACTAACGGCCGAGTGATGATCGCGTTGTTAAATTTAGCAATGGACTTAGCAGTTTAAAATGTTTAACAAAACGTCATTGTCATTGTTATTCAATGATTTTAGTAGGCAATCTGTTAAAATCTGACATTTTGTTAAACATCATAAACCGTTGTTAACTTTTAACAACTTGCTAAGTTGACAACGGTTTAGAATGTTTAACAAAATGTCAGATTTTGACAGGTTGCCTACTAAAATCATTGAATAACACTGACAATGACGTTTTGATAAACATTCTAAACTGCTAAGTCCATTGCTAAATTTAACAACGCGATCATCACTCGGCCGTAAATCTACTAAATCTTGGGAGCAGCTAATATACGTGGTTCCTATTGCTGTCTATAAAGAGCAGCCTTGCGCAGATGGAATTTTTGTAACAGCTGTTGTATATAAGGTTTGTTCCATCACGTGGAAAAACCGTCACCGAACGATCACGCTCATGCGCAGTGATTAAAGTGCGTTCCAACAGAGACGTGATGGTTATCGGACGATCCTGTTTGTGTACCAACAAAACTTGGGATCGTTTATGTTACGGTTTCAGAACGGTAATTCCGATACATGGCCTAAAATGTTTGAGTTGACTTGCGCATTGAGCATCTTGGTACTGGATTTTTGATTTTTAACAGCTGTTTCATGTTTATTGTTTCATATTTCATCTTCATATATTTACTGTTAAGGTAGGATTATGCAGAAAAGTTAAGTTAAGTTAACAAAATTAAGTTAATATAAATTAAGACATTTGTGTGAAAACATGCCTATCAGTTTAAAAATAACAATAAAATTTAGCATACGTAGGGCAAATCAATGTTTATAGGATTTTCGTGATTTCTATTTTATTGGTGGTCTCTCTGGCAGCTGTCAAATAATTTGTTAACTTCTTAAATGAATATTTGTCAAAAAAATGTATAATTTTGTTACATTTTTTTATAACGCATGAAAAAGACGAGTTTCTGTAAGCCTATTTTATGATGTTATTGTGTGAGAGTTTAATTATTTTATAAAGGAAACGTTTATTTCATTTTATGATAAGGTTAAAAAATTAAAATAAGTTAAGAAAGTTAAAAGTTGGTTATCTTTTTAACTTAACCTAGCTTAACCTAATATTTAATTTATGTGTATAATTAAAACCATTTGATCACATAATGTTTATCTTTTCTTGTGTGACCTTAACTTATTTTAACTTAATTTATTTTTTTTGCATAATCCTAACTTTATTTAATATTTCCTTGCTTGTTTAATTATTCAAAAGCATTAATTTTTACACCTCCTAAGCACATCATTAAATTTAATTATCTTTAAAGATGAGTGACAATATTATGAATGATATTTACTAACTTTGAACACAAAAATAATAAGTAGAAAAGTAGGGTTATATTTTCAAAACAAAAAATTCAAAAACTTTTGATTTGACAGTCCCGAAAACGATCCGCAAAGCGATCCAACGTTTGTTACTTTTCGTATCGTCATGAAACTATTTTAAGTCCGCGCATGCGTCGAAGCGCACCAAAAAATAGTTCAAAAACGATTTCGAAACGATACCGGATGCTCGTTGGAACAAACCTATAATAAACTAAATTTTCTATCTAAAACCACCAAAATGTCATACTAAGCCATTAATATTCTAATATTATTCCAGTATTTTGTAAGTAGTAAGAGTGGTAAGATAATAATCAAGGAAATTTTTCAGAAATTGCATAGAACTTTAACATAGATTTATATAATGACCGCGGTCAACCGTAATTAGTTATATACAGGGTGTCCCAGAATATGTGGGCAATCTCTTGGAATCTAATAGAAAACCTAAAAATTTTATAACAAGTTCTCATTAACTTTTTTTCTATGACCCTCCCTACGGAGATACAGGTACATAACGGACGCCCAGGGAAATCGTTTTTGTTTAAATAACTTTCAAAATTCTAGGCGTAATTTAATATTTTTTTAAATATAATGGTAACTAGGTAAGTCTCCTTAAAATAAACCCATTAAATTATATTTGGATCATTTAGTTCGCCAGGGACGGACTAGCTTTGACACGATAATAGCAATTTTTTTAACACCCTGTATGATAAAGGCTCAACAATATTATTTTTATCCAAGCTTTTTAAACCAAAGATAATACTACTACGGATAAGATGACAAGCTTTAATATTTTATACCTAATTTTTTGGGTAAGAGTAGATGTACTTTTCGAGAAATTTTTTCGCGCTAGACCTTGAACAAAGTTTATAATGTTGCCGGCAGCCGTAATTAGTTATTGGGTGTGAATATGGACGCGGAATACAAAAAAACAAAATTTTAGAGCAAGTTTCGCTAACTTCTTTTTTCCGACCTAGAGGTACAGGACAGACATTGGATGTCGAAAACGTTTTTGTTTCTAAATGGCAGGGGTTACCGACTTAATTTTATTAGCTATTTACGGAAGCAAAATAATTAATTATATTTGGACTGTTCAAAACGGACAGTTTGAAATAAAGCCATCTGTTGATAAGGGTAAATATTATCTTTGCCAGTTAAACTAAAAAAAGGTATTCTTAATTGACATCTATAAAATCAACTGTTTACGAGAAATAAAATCCCATGGTTGGTATTTTTTTACATTATACAGGGTGTTTTTTAATTGTTCGTCAATATTTAGGAAAGCAATTTTTGGATCCATTTTAAGAAAAAACTTTGAACGTATGTCCTAAACGTGTTAACTTTTGAGATACAGGGTGGTAAAATTTTCAAAAATAAATAATTTTTTATTAATATATGTAATACCACTTTATTATATTTTAATTAAATTTGGCACTAATGTACTATGTATCAAGAAGCATTTTTAAGTGTACCACATTTTTTCCTATTTTCACAGGGGCGTTCGTACAGAATTTGACCTGCCTATTTTGACAAATATAGAAAAATGTGGTACACTAAAAAATGCTTTATGATACATAGTACATTTTTACCACCCTGTATCTCCAAAGTTAAGACGTTTAAGACATAAGTTCACATGAAGTTTTCTTCTTAAAATGGACCCAAAAATTGCCTTCTTAAATACTGACGTACAGTTAGAAAACATCCTGTATAATGTAAAAAAATACCAAACATGATATTTTATTTCTCGTAAACAGTTGATGTTATTTTTTTTAGTTTAAGATTAAAGCTATCCAAAAATATTATTGTTAAGCCTTTATCATACAGAGTGTTAAAAAATTTATATTATTGTGTAAAGCTAGTCCGTCCCTGGCAAACTAAATAAGCAAAATATGATTTAGTCGGTTCATTTTAAGAAGACTTATCTAGTTACCATCATATTAGAACAATATTAAATTACGCCTAGTATTTTAGAAGTTATTTAAAAAAAAACGATTTCCAAGGTCGACCGTTATGTACAGGGTGGGCCAAATTGGGCACTTTTAAAGGGAAACTCCCATTTTTAAAGGAGATAGATGAAAACTAATGTTGGAGTCTGGAGCTCAATTTTCGTTAATAACATAATGGTAAAAACCGCACATCGATATCTGTTACCATTTCTGAGTTACAGGGTGTTTTTCAAAAAAGTGCATTTTTTAAAAATCGCTGTAACTTTTTTGCTATGGAAAATTTTGAGTTTCTGTAAAAACATTTCCAAAGCAACTTTTTACGTAGAATTTAATGGTGTAAATATATTTTTTTACAATCAATAGTTTAATAGTTATTAACAGAAAAATCGATGTTTTATATGGGACACCCTGTATATTTTTGAATAATTGAAAATAACTTTAAATTACCTTTCCAAAAAGCACACTTAATATTTTGCTCGAGTTCTCTTCGAAATAAAGAGTTTTTAATAGTTCGCCCACTTTGAACAAGTAGGCTTAGGAAGCCGCGGGGCGCGGACATGATAAAGAAAACAAATGCTTATTGATAATTGTCAAATTGTGATTTTTGGCTGTAAACACGCAGTAATTTAGTCAAATCTTTCAAATAAATTTAAAATGAAATTTGAAAATTATGAAAAATGGGATATGATAGTTTGTTTTATACAAGCCGGGGAGAATCCAGAAGCAGCAAGCAATTTATACCACAACCAATATCCAAAAAGAAGACAACCTTTTAAAGATATTTTTGGAAGATTGCGACACAACCTTATTAATAGTGGCCAGTTTGTTAAAACAGTATATAACAAATAGGGATAAGGAGTTAGAAGAGATAGTAGTTTTAGGAGCCGTTCAAAATAATCCTAAAACGTCAACACGAAAATTGAAAACGTTAACAGGACTGGCAAGAACTAATGTTAGACGAACTTTAAAGAAATACAAATATAAACCATACAGGACCAGAAAAGTGCATCATCTTAGACCTGGAGATTTTGAACGCCGCATAGATTTTTGTCGGTGGTTTCTGGAAAAATGTAACCGTATGCGCGATTTCCCACTGAATTGTATTTGGACTGACAAAGCGTATATAAGCAGTGTCGGTATTTTTAACCGCTATAACTCGTATACTTGGGCGCAACAAAACCCTCATTCAGTAGTCGAGCTAAGAAACCAAGGAAGATTTGGGTTTAGTGTCTGAGCAGGTATTTTTAGAGGTAGGATTATTGGCCCGTTAATTTATGATGGTACCCTCACCTCTTAACGATATTTGCAAATTTTAAGGCAACAAATAGAACCCTTCATTGATGATCTACCTCTAATGGAACTCGGAAACATATTTTTCCAGCAAGACGGGGCACCGCCTCACAACGCTGAAATCATTAGTAATTTTTTAGCAGATAACTTTGACAATAATTGGATAGCTAACCAAGGTCCCATCCTTTGGCCAGCGAGGTCACCGGACTTAACGCCCATGGATTTTTATCTTTGGAGAAGACTGAAGGACCTTATTTTTAAATTACCTATACGTTCTAGACGAGAATTAGAAGTAGCGGTTGTGCAAGGGTTTGCATCTCTCACCCCTCTTGAATTGATGAATTCTGCAAGAAATGTAAGGAAACGGTGCCGTTTGTGCATAAGAGAGACTGGTCGACAATTCGAACATCTCCTGTAGCTAAATCTCTTGAACTGGTTTATTACTTTTTATTGTTGTTTTTTATATTTTATTTGTTAATCTAATTCTAAATATAGTTTACATTGTTATAAAATTCGACATCATTCATTGTTAATATAAGTTTCATTTTATAAAATATTAAGTGTGCTATATTTTTGGAAAGGTAATTTAAAGTTGTTTTCAATTATTCAAAAATATACAGGATTTCCCATATGAAACATCGATTTTTTTGTTAATAACTATTAAACTATTGATTGTAAAAAAATATATATTACACCATTAAATTCTACGTAAAAAGTTGCTTTGAAAATGTTTTTACAGAAACTCAAAATTTTCCATAGCAAAAAAGTTACAGCGATTTTTAAAAAATACACTTTTTTGAAAAACACCCTGTAACTCGGAAATGGTAACAGATATCGATGTGCGGTTTTTACTATTATGTTATTGACAAAAATAGAGCTCCAGACACCGACATTAATTTTCATCTATCTCCTTTAAAAATGGGAGTTTCCCTTTAAAAGTGCCCAATTTGGCCCACCCTGTACTTGTATCTCCGTAGGAAGGCTCGTAGGAAAAAAGATTATGGGAACTTGTTATAATATTTTTGGGTTTTTTATTAGATTCCGAGAGATTGTCTACATATTCTGGGACACCCTGTATAATAGTAGTGAGAAGTTAGAAACAAAAAGGGTTGTGTCGTTGTAAAGTAGTAAATAAAGTGTTGTTAAATGTTACACAGTGTTTCAATTGTTGGACCCATGTATAGAAAAGTAAAAATCGTAACAATAATAAGCCCATTTTACAAACAAATATTACTAGTAAAACTTCTTTTTAATAATAATTTACCAATTTTTAAATTTAAATGAATGTTACTGAATACAAAGAACATCGATATTCAATGCTGAATTCAGTATACTCATTTAGTATACACGTTTCCAAGTCAATTTTTACGATCGCAGCAGGTGTTTCCGTTTTGTTAGGGCCGTAAAGTTTTTCCTTTTTTCGAGACGATACACAACCCTCATTCGTTTTTGTATCAAAAAATTTTGATTTATCTCGCAGGCATTTGCGTTTTATATGCCTGCGTTCGAAAAAATAACCCAGTAAAAAGTATGTCAAACAAAAAGTTTTAAATTAGTTGACAAAATTGGTTTACAATACCTAATGAACGGTTTGCTTACTTATTTCAGAAAAAACAATTTTTTCTTTTAATTAAAAAAAAAGTTTTTAACAAAACAATACCAACAATTTTTTTTTAAATATACAGGGTGACGCGGATCTAAATGTACTTACTATACCATAACACAGAGATCATCTTGAGGGTTTTAAATCACCCGCATTTAGTAGTCCTTTTTTACCTTTACCGAGATACAGGGTTTTTATAAGTTTTGCTTAAAGTTTAATTTTGTTAAATTTCTTAAGCACTTAAGATAAAAAATTATAATGGGTAAAAATATTTCGTATTATATGTGGGTTTAAATGCCATATGATAGAATTCAGGTCCGTTTAAAAAAACAATTTATTTTAAATTTAACACCTGTATATCAGATTCTCAAAAATATTACTTTTTACTTTAAAAGAGCATAAAAATCTGATTCTAATAATATGTTTTTCATGGTTGCAGGTTGCCGCACTTACCACGAAGTCACAAAAAATAGATGTTTTTTAAAAATTAAAGAAATATAAACGAACATCTAATAAAAAAATAATTGGTAGCCTAATAAAAGTGTCCATATTGCCTGGAAATAATTATGTACCTACCATTCAAATTAAACTTACATACAAAAATTATAAAATCTGGGTCCTTACTTAAATAATGGGCACATTTGGAACATTTTAAATTTGACACCCTGTAAATAAAATTTTGAAGAAAAAAAATGCACCTGAAACAAGCACAAACTCTGAAATTATTGACATGATATTCGAACTTATTACTTTATTATAGAAAATAAGACGTTTGCAAATCACGACGACATATCATGCGTTTAGGTAAATTGTTTTATTAGCAGTAGTAATGGTAAAAAAATAAGAACAACGTAACGTAACGTAAACATAATTCAAAAATGATTAAAATAACAAAAAGATAATAATACATAGTATGAGGCATATTTTTTAGCAAAAGCACATTATTTATAAAACAATAAAATAATTTATTTTAGAAGATTTACAAAATGACCGCCATTGACTTTTTTACACATTCTTCCTCTGATATTTAAATTTAAAACTGCGTCTCTAATTAATTTGAGTTGTTTTTTAATTTCTTAAAAGAAAGTGATAATGCGTTTTAACAGCTGATCACGTGTATTGATTTTTCCTTCGTATACCGAGTTCTTTATGTGGCTTCAAAGGAAAAAGTCTAATGGTTTAAAATCCAGGGATCTTGCTGGCCAGGATTGAGACCCCCGTAGCCTATCCATCTGTTAAGATAGGTTTCATTTAAAAAGTCAAAAACAGCCCTATCACAATGTGGAGGAGCTCCATCGTGCTCAAAGTACATGCCTCTGAAATTTGGCATTTTTGTCCCAAAGAAGGTTTTTATTTACCCTTTTTTCTTAAAGAAGTAAGGGACAATTAATTTATTATTAATGATGCCTGCCCAAACATTTTTTTTTTCGAATGAGACTATCTGATAACATGTGGCGTTTCTAGAGGTCACACATCTGAATTTTGGAAATTATTTATTCCATCTCTTGTAAACTGCGCTTCATCAGATCACAAGGTCCGGTGTAGATCTCGTCTAAATGGGCCTTTTTTATTTTTATATGTACGTCCAGAAAGTTTTCTAGAAAATGTTTTTGGATTTTCCTCGACTAATTTAAAACGTCATCTTCATCTTGAACTGGGTGATTCACAGGTTGGTCGAGAATATTCTGTGTAGAAAAATGTTTTTTTTTGCGAATAAAAGTTAAAAGGTTTGCAAAAAAATCTGATTATTTGGATATTTTCTTTCGGAAAATCTTCTTTCATATTCTCGAGCTACTGCTCTTTCGTTGCCGTCGCAAATTGGCGAGGCATTTTAAAAAAGATAAATGACAAAAATGTTTTGATAACAACGCAAATAATGTCAAAACTATTTAACAACGACAGTTGTTCTATTTAGTCTTAGCGTTGTTGCCTCTTGGGATTTTAAAAAGTCGATTTGTATCCATGATAATACCACAGTTCAAGAATCAACCTTTACCTTTTTTAAACCAGGCATCCATAGGGCGTGATGCACTAATTTTTATTCTTGTTTTTAGTAATCATCTACGAACTTAATTACCTATACAGGGTAATTCAAATTCGACCCTCATCATTGGGATCTCGAAAACTGTAGGAGATACGGTTAAATTAAGACAAAGTTGTGCAATTATGTGACTTACAATATGCCATTTAGGAAGTTTCAAAATTCCGAGTATTTTCGGAGATATACGAGAAAAAGCGAAATTTTGAAAAATCGTTTTTTTTTCCTGACTTCCTTTTAGAACTGATTTTAAAATAGATTGCACATTTACAGTGCCACTTTTTTTTCTAATAGGCCCTACATTGGATCCTAACATGTATAGTTTGTCCAAGATAACATTTTTGCGTTGGCTTACATGAATCAGGCTGTTTCAAAAACAAAAATCACTAGACTCAACTTCAAAATCAGCTGTTTGGCGTAAATCACCCAGTAATGGATTAAAGGCATTTCAATTTTTGTATAAAATTTTTCTTGTGTTTCCATGTGTTATTTCGTGTTTTAAAGTATTATGATTAGATTCTCTGCAGTGTTTTTATTTTGTTTTTTGGTGTGGACCATTTGACATTTTTTATATTTTATAATTTATTTTATTTTGAACTAAGTTTTTGTTTTAATTCGTTTTAAGAAAAAACCACTAGAATAGATATTTTTTAGAGTATGAATCAAATGATTACTTATTTCAGTTCGAAAAGCATGAAAGCACTTCAGAGCTGTAATGAGTCGGAGGTAAGAAAATATAACCTAATATATATTTCTTGAAAAATGATGCTATTAGAATAGTAATCTTGCATAACTTGCTTAATAGTATCATAATCCAAAAATACATAATTGGATGTGCCAAATATTTTAAGATTTAAATATATAGTGTTTCATGGCGGTTGCTGACAATATAAGAAGCAAAATATGAAATTTATAAGTAACTTAAGCTTAATGGAAAAACCAAATGTGCAACACATGAGAAGGAGATTTTCAAAAGGTTTTATGGAAAATGAAGATTTAGGAGAAAATAAAAATCTTTGGGTGTTTCTCGATGAAACCTGGATCTTCTCGAACAGCTCTTTCTGTAGGTCTTGGCAGGATGATGATGTATATTTCAGTGGAAAGGTAAAAATTCTCATGACTAATTATACGCTAGGAAAAAAATGTACTTTCCTACACTTAAGGAAAAATTAAAGGGCCCATTTTTTTAAATTCACAAGGTGAAGCTTTTTACAATCCTTTAATAATATTTTGTTTTGCCTTATAAATTATCACAGTTTTACAAAAAAGCACCGACAAGCTCTAGAAGACCTGTTTCTTTTTATAAATATTTTCACGGCTTCTGCTCCGAAGCATTAGCTGCCGTAATTCCTTCTTTTGCATATCCTAATTAGAGCAATTTTAAAGTCTACTCAGATGCATCCCTTTATTGTCCACCTCACATTTCCCACTTTTTCTGCACCTTCATCTGTAGAGTTTCGAGACTACAAAATCTAAATATATTTAAGTCCCTTATCAGTAAATTACTTCTGATTTCACTCTAGACACTCGTAGTATGAGAACACTTAGACTTTAAGCATAAGGGGTATCCTGAGAAAAAACAAATATATGACAGATTCGGTAGATACCTTAGTTAGGGTCTCTTTCATACATAGGACATAGCTCTTAAACAACATTAAACTACAGAACACACTTGCTGCATTCTAATGAAACATTAAAGTATATTTAATTAAATCACTATTGAAATACTTATATTGGCCAAATAGTGACAGGAAGAAAGAAAATAGGTTAAATGATAGAAGACCCTAATATTCCTCTTGGAAAATCGGCGACAAAATAGATTTTAAGGTGCTTGATTCAGCGCCTACCAAAGCCTTCCAAATTTTATGTCGTCGATGCTCTTATTCAGGAGGCTGGTCATCAAGTGCTGCGCTTGCCTCCATATCATTGCGAATTTAATTCTATTAAAAAAGCATATATATAAAAATAATAAGACAGCTTTGACTGCAATTTATTCCCTATTTCATGGGACCCACATTATTAATATATTAATAAGGTAAATGGTAATAAAAACATTTACAAGTTATATTCTTTTTACTTTTTAGCTTTTTTTATTAAACTACCTTACTGCTTTAATTAAAAAACTAAATATTAAATGATTATTTCATTTAAACACATTACATCAATGGCCACAGTAGTTGCCAAAATGCTTGAACTCACAAGCATCCATTTACAGTCCAGCTGCTAAAACGCCAAACCTCCCACTTTGTCTGCTCTCTTATCTTAAAAGTGTCTAGACTAGTATCTGCTGCGTGCAGATTGCATATATTTTTCTTTCATCATTGCATACTTTGCTTTTCCATAAAAACCCCCGATGACACTGCCACTTCTAAAGCCTTAAAACTAACTTTGATTTTTATTCACTTCCAACTGTTTTGTTTTATTTATTTTATTATTTAATAAAGGAAGCAGCTAAAGAAGTTATATTAGATGAAATAAATCTACTTATCTTTAGGCATCTTCAAAAAATAGTAAAATTGCATAATAAGGGATATCGACCCATTCCTTATAGTGAGATATTTATCAGGATATTTCAATTCAACTATAAAGAGTTTTCCTGCAAATATAACATAACATAACAGGTCTGTTTGTTATTCAGAAATAGTGTACACTATTTTACATTTTTTTACGTACACTTTTTGTACACACTTAGTTCCAAAATACACCTTTAATTAGAGCCTAAGCGCTCTAATTGAAGGTGTATTTTAGAACTAAGTGTGTACAAAAAGTGTAAACTATTTCTAAATAACACACACAATTAAATAACTATTAATCTGTACTATATGGGGGAAAATGATAATTTTTAATAAATTTTGTGGCCAAACATCAAGATTCATGCAAATATATGAACAGCAAGAAAAAAATACTGATAAATTAAGTTATTGTAATCTAACAACAATTTTTTAAGATATTAAAATTTTGAAACTCCCTTTCCTCAGTACAGTCCTGACTAAAATTCTCATATCAGCCAACTTAAATCTGAAAAACAAAATTTACCTAAAAATGTTAGCTGGGAAAAACTATAACAATGTATATCCTGTTATACTTTAAGAGCTCATTACCTCATTTATTTCCACATAATAAATATTCTCTTAATTGGCATTAATTTGACTTTGACAGAAGCTGTAAGAAAAGAGTGCAAATGTACTTAAAAATATAAATATGCGGAAAGGAAAAAAAACGCATAGAAATAACACCTTCACATTTTGAAAAGCAAATTTGAGGAATATCCTGATAATTTATCTCTTGCAAATTATAACGGATTTTGGTTCCAACATGCACACATCACTAGAGCAATCTATGAATATTTAAAAATTTAAATAATTGCTTTTCGCTTGGCACAATTTAGAACACTTAAAGAAAAATGTATACTGACAATTTCTTTTAACAAAAAACAAATAAACAACGAAATCCACTACAACTAGAAAAGTAATTATTTTCTGGAAATAAGTAAGGTTACCAGCTTTCAAACTGCAGCATAGTATACATTGTTAAAATCAAAATAAGAAGCACTATTTAGCAACGAAAAAATCCCGCCCATGGGAAAACATAAAGTTGATGATTGTGGTCAAATGACGGAATGTCGGATGTGAAATCTGAAAGCACTATTAAATAGCGCATTTAAATTGACCATGTACATGTAAAAAATATTTTAAAATCCGCTTTAAATTGAAGCCAGAAATAATAAAAACGATTTTTAAATTTTTCTTGCTTTCACAAATGATCGAAGTTTGTTTGTCTTGCTATCGGTATTTAACATTTATGATATAATACATGTCATTAATATCATCTTTGTTAGTTTCTGTAACTCGTTTCTGCGGCAGGCAAAGGCAGTGTCAACCACTGCAACTATCTCTATAAAAACACCAGTAAGTACACAGCTAAAAATTAATATTATTAAATTTGTATGTTACTTTCATCATTAAAGAGCTTCAGTTAAAAATCTATCAAATTTTTGTGGAGTAAACATTTTTATTTCTTTGGACAAAGTCCTACAGTCTATTCTTTAAGATTAAAATAAACCTGGTAAAATGTCAAATATTCACATTCTTATTAAGTGTAGCCTTTAACATTAAATATTCCGACCATAAGGTCGATGGCTGGAGTATCTCTGATTTTTCTTGAAAGCAGGCCAGGAGAACGTTTTCAGTAATGTTCTTAATAAACTTTTTTTCGCACTAGCTTATAAACCGTACATAACAAGTTTCATAGATTTTTTTAAATTCATCGGAAATAAATCTGCTGTAGCTCTATTTGCTGCTTTAATTATATTAGTTGGTGTAGGTATATATGATCTCTTTCTTAATTTGCAAACTCGACATTTTTAACAGCTTAACAATAAAATATTGAAATTGTAAACTGGCAACTTTGCGTGTGGACAAAAGCATAGCATGGGTCCATTTAGTTTTAGCACAGTCAAAAATAGACTTTAATAGTGGTCGTGCAAAAATACTACTTATTGAGATCGTAAAAATAGTATATTTAAGAGGAAAAAGATTAACATTTCCCTCGAGCAAATTAGCGAGTGGAAATGTGCTTTTCTCACATGTTGAATTGCACAATATACGACAATTTCTTTTGTAGCGAAACAAACAAATATATGAATATTTTTTTATGAATAATATAGTCAATCATAATATATAATCATTTTCATTAATAATTAACATTTTTATTTATTAATCAACAATAAACTAATAACTGTAATAATTAACTTATTTGCATTATTCATTTAAAAAACTAATGAAGAAATTTTAGTGTCAGTATCGGATAAAATACAACATTTATAAATTTGACGTTTGCAATAAATATGGCTTTCGCCGATGCATGATACATTCCTTTTTGTTTAATCGTTGCTATGCGACGCCAAATGCCACAGGCTGCTAGATAATGTCAAAATCGCTTATCAAAGGCCTATTTCTCACAAACAGTGAGAAATGTACTTTTCTCACTGTTTGTGAGTTTTCCTCATTGCATGAGAAATATTTTATTTTAAAAACTAGTTACCAGTGAGAAAAATGTTACTTTAAGTGCCAGTCGTAAAAAAAAATAAATTATGTCTATCCCCTTTTAGGTTTTACCTACGGGAAATATCATTATACACATAATTCTTTATTCCCATTATCCGATATAATACTTCATACATAAATAATCCGTTAGGTTCTCTAAAACCAGCGCAAGACAATAAGACTACGAGAGCAACTGAACCAAATTATCACAGGGGATTCTATTAATACCCGCAATGAAAGGACAAAGACTCGTCTGGGGATATTATAATGCCCCTTATACCTTTCATGCTCTCCACTTTACATGCTTTGGATGAATATAATAAAATTTCATATCGAAAGGATTAGAGAGTTTAAAATTGTGGATTTACGTGGATATACATATAGACGGTAAGAATTTTATAAAAAAAAAAAACGGTAATGAATATAAAACAAACAATTATATTTATACAGAGTGTTAACTATGTA